>JAHZMV010001911.1:0-14298 GCA_027743765.1 Coecobrya sp. COE2
AGTGTGAACAAGTGAACAAAGAACGAAGTATGCACACGGTAAAATCTAACTTTTCTCAAGTTTGTAATTGACTTCATTTTTTATGCATTGCACAGCAGTTTTTTGCCCCTTACATAATATAGTGTTACATATTATTTAGCACCTTTTGTACTGCCTCAATAGAAGAAACCATGCGTGTTATATTGCATAAACAGTATGAAAGTAACAAGGACACGGTAGAATTTAAGCTTTACACAAATTGCACAACAACAAAATTGATGAAGCAAAATAAAACAATAATTATCAATTAGAATCCGAGGTTAAATAAATGAAACGAAATTGGAACATGCAAAATATTGTTTTGCAAGCAGACACGGGTTTTTAATACAAATGTATCAGAATGCCCTCACATCTTCAACAAAGTGACTAGACGTTTTATTTCCGTCTTAACAATAAAAGGTTGACTTCCAAGTGGAATGGTTCAACATATTTTATTACTTTTTCAGTGATCTTTTGTACTGAAATAAGTTCATTACATAGGTAGCTATTTTGGATTAAAAAGGGCAATATTTTATTCAAAAACTGGCCAACTGTCTTTCTCATTATTCCGTTGTTTAATGAATTTGAATTTTCTCTTCTGGATGAGGATGAGTTTTATCTGCCCTGTAATCAAAATACTTTCATAATTAGACCAAGTAAATATTTTCTGTAAAAATGTAGTTCAGCATGTTTCTCTGTTGTCCTTCATTAGAATGCTTTATGTAACAACCTTTACCTTCCGTTCCTTTTAAGCTCCTTTTGCCGTTTTAAATTGGACTTTTGTACGTCTGTCAGAACAAAAATGTATAAATTCCGGTCGTTACACAACTGACTTCAACATGAAATCTGCCAGGATTGAGAAATTATTGTATTCGCCAAAAAACGAGTAACGGAGCTTTCTTTTACGATGTTCATATTATAGAAAAGATTTGTGTATTTGTGTGCAAAGTGTGAAACATGGTTTTTGGCACGAGACTTCTTTGTTTATAATTAAAACATCTGCCTCCCTGTACACAATCAATCTTGGCCCGGATCCATTTCGTTTTCCAAAATAAATGTCATTTACGCATGAAAACAGCTTGCAAAAGCTTTTTTGTTCAAGCGTCCAATCAACCTTCCTCGTCATATTCCTTTCATTGTATAACTCACTGTCTGTACAGCAGAACTAAAAGTTTTTGTAGAAAAGCGATCATCACACAAAGGATTATAATCATAGTTTATCATAATATCGAGTTAGTGTAGTATAATAAAATCTATGCTATATACCTAACTTATGTTATTTGACACATTCGCTCATTCATGATTTACTTCAGATATACTTTCCCCTTTTGGGTTGCAATATTTTGCATAACTGTAAGCGTAAAGCCCATATTCAGTAAACGATACGTCCGTCAGATACAGGCGATGTGTCTTGAAACGATGTTGGCCAAGATTTCATTCTAATTTTCTTAAGAAAGCTTTCACCAGCGCAGCGGAAGTCGCTCAACCTTAAAATGCATTATCCAAGTCAGTCAATTCAAGCATATCCTGATTATTTTCAGTACATAATATAAGTTCAACCGAAAAAAATAAGATGTTATAAAAAGCATGTTTTTAAAGATGCGCTTTAAATCCTATAAAATGCAAATCGACATCTGCAAGTAGTACCTTAATTCCTTGACATACCGACCCATTCGAAAACAAAATGAAGACTTGTCGCTTAAAGTGGTATTGGTAGAGGTAACGTCTCGCATGAGTGTCTCACATGAATATGATTGCCAGGCAGGCCGGTGTATATTTTATTCATAAATGAAAGTACCTGCGAACTAGGAAAAATAAAAATAATTTGCTAGAGGCTGTAACACAATGAATTGTTTGTAAAAATAAACCAGTTTGGTTACCACTTCGTCATTCCTCCTCTCCAATCATTTTAGTAACTGACCTACTTTTCTTATTTCCTTCGATATTTTGTAGCAGGGTATAGAGGAGGACACCAGAAAATAGAAAAAAATGTGTGGATTATTGAGTATATGCATATAATTGCTACGTGCATACATTTAATATAACTTTCTCCTTACCCGCAAGAAAAGAAAAGGGTACCGGTTTTGATTGATTGAGATAAAATGCAATAGCGGTATCTATACAGATTACGATTACTGATTTTGAGACTTGAGGGTGGATTTGACTCTCTCACATTCGTCATTCTTCACAGGACCGGCTTAATTAGTATAGTACGCCGATAGGCTGCATCTTTTATGTCCTGGTCAAAACTCAAGGAATTCTTTCACCCCAGCAGACTTTGCATTGTCGATTTGCTTTAATTTTAGTGAGGCTGAAATCTAATCCACCATTCAAGCGGAAACGACATCTTACTCAGATTCACTGTTAGACCGCCTCCATAACTTTTGCTAGTTGATTTTATTATAGTTAAATAAAATTTATGTATGTATGTTTTCTTTATCTAAATGCCGGTTCAGTTCATACTGAATTATATATACGTAACTGACTACCACTCATCCAATCATTTATATCTTATGCTTTTAATGATTGTCTGTACAAAAGTTTATTTCTGATTTGCCCGTTACTTAAATACAGTACATTTTGAGAGGTGGGCGCTGACACTGCTAGTCCGCCGATTTTACAAAAGATAATTGTCCTCCACACCCCGCAAAAGTGATATAGCCGCAATGTCAATATCGTTAAAATGTTTGTCATTTTGACATAAAGGTTCAATGAATTTCGACTCTTACAAGTATACTGGACGTAAAGGAAACAATTATTGGATTCTCTCCTGCTTTGAAAAATAAATATATACAATGCAAAATAAAAAAGACATTTAAATATACATACAATACCTGCAATGTAAAGTATAATGCAGATTGATATGATATGCCCATGCAATTATGTACTTTTTTGCAAATTTGCAATTTAAAAACGACCTCTACTATGCACCTTGCCATTGAAAAGATCCCCTACGTAGTGATTAGGTATGTTTGTAACAATGACGGTGTGGTAATTGTGTAAATCATACTGTGATTTGTTATAGATAATTTTATCTGAAAAAGGAAACGATTAAGTACGCAATTTAACCAGAGAGATGCGTTTGTTGGCTTATATTGAGGTTTATTGCCCTCCCGAAAAAACAAAACAATCTACACGATTTGCCTTATTTGGAATATCGTTACGGGATTGCTGTCTAAAAGCTGCTTTGAAAAGTTTACAACTGCGCACTACGCCCACACTTGAAAATATTTATGGACCACGCATATACCGTACTCATCTATTTCCAACTCCATTTCTCTGTCAGTCTATATAAGCCTGTGGGACGATTTCGCATTATCGTCATTGCTTTCATGCTATCGGAATAACTTGCAAATTGACAGATTTTTCTGTTGAAGAATCATAATCGATTTCATGTCATAATAAGCATGCAAATATATTTTGCACACTAATGCTAACCCTTCCCTATAGAATGCTTTTATGCCAGTCTCTGGACATCGAACTGTTCAGCTTCCAGGCTGGAAGTTCCAGCTTAAATGCATGCCATAGTAATGAGAGTTAACATTTGCCGAAAATGATGCATTCATCTCTAGGAATGTTAATTTTAGTGCTTGCGCTAATTGCAGCATTTGTCAACTTGCCGTCATTAAACCAAAAAGTAAAATTATGTAATGAAGCACTGACCGACTATGTGTGTATGATAAGCTAACGTTGTGACTTGAAAAAACTCAAAAGCCAATACAATCCCCGTCCATTTTTACTCTAGCCTTCCAAGCCAATACTGAAGAGAAAGCAGAAAGCTTTCAATCGGTTACAAAAAGATTACCTAAAAATGTTACAAAAGCAAACAATAAGAAGTTCCATAATAGGAAAATATTTTTATTTTAGATATGTGCTTTTCCTTTACAGTTCACATCACTGACCGGCTATTCACTTGATTGCGAAAATGGATTGGCGAAAAATGAATTTTGCCATGGACTATTTGGCATCCACTGGAACCGTGTTCTCTGTGGAACAAAGGGTTGCCACTCAAGCGGCTCTCACTCTGCTCCAGCAAGAAAATCAATTTAAGCACATGCATTTTATTGGAAAGATTCTTGGAACAGAAAACGACTACTGGCTGGTATGCGGGATTGGGAACGATTATCTCAAGGATAGGACCTATTTTTACAGGTATGTTGGGTGTGTATGCACTTTGTGCAGAGCATGCAACGTTTAACAGCATTTCCCTCAATTCAATAATAAAATAGCATGCAAAACTGCAAATATGCTAAGAGGGATCCCATGTCCTTCTACAAAATAATTTGTTATTATCGATATCAAAAATATTTTCCCCTGTTTGGTTTCTAATAGCATAAATCAAGGAATGGATTGGGTGATGCTTCCAAAACTTGGAGATGATACGATGGAATTGGGTCTGGCATGCCGTGGTCACTTTGTTGGAGATCCTACAGCGGACTCTGAGACAGACATGTGTCCTGACAATGCAGATGAAATAAATGATGGAGATGATTGGGCAAGCTTACTACTGAATAAGTTTCAACACTTTGTTGCGAGTTTTATATGGCGTAATTTTTGCAAGTCATATAATTACTCTTAGGTCACGATCAAGGAAGAAGAGCGTTTGTCAGCAACCGTTTTGTCAATAATGAATGAATGTGCCGTTGTCCCACGCGGCGCTCTAATAAAAAATGCTAATGGACTGGTCTACGAGAATAAAATGTTTGATGGTAATCTCCCCGGCATTTTAAATTCTAATTTAAATCCAAGCTTAATAGTAATTCATTACTCATTTTTTACAGGCTTATCTAAACTTGAGGCTTCGCAGTTTCATAGCTTTTATCATGTTCGTCGACCAGAGAACCCGTGGGATCGAAATATCGTTATTCGGGCAGATTACAATTTGAGTTTGGACTTTTTGGATTCTATTGCGTGTGATTTGCCAGTCGGTACTTTGACAAAACAGCTTTTCATTCTCAATTAAACTTTTCCCTTTTTGAAAAATATACTTGTTTTAGTAAACGCAAACTAACTATTTAATGGTGTATAAATGATAAGGTTGCTGGAGCATTCAGATTGATCGTCTGGAAACTACTGCAACTGTTCGTTCTCTTTATTGGCCCGGGTTTGTTGGATTTCATCAGTTAAACTCGCAAAACTACGGGTGGCTTTACATTGGTCCGGGGAAAAAGAATTGGGATGTTCCATTCATGGTACTTCCGCTTCCACGAAGTGCTAAAATCTCAGTTGTGGAAGGTGGAGACTTTCAGTATGAAGAAATCAAAGGTGAAGACGTAGAAGTAGAGGCAGAGGAGGGCGAGGTGGAGATGTACTCGACAGTTAATGACAATGAATAATACCAGCCCACAACGATCAAACTTGACGAAATAACTTGAACTTTTCTACCGTTATACCGATTAATATATGTGTCAAAAGTAATCATGTATGTAATTTTATTTCAATCCATGCTCAACATTAACCTTTCTGGTTTCTTCATGAAAATACATATTTAAACTGAACATTAATTAAAATAATAAACGATTTTGCATATTCTGTAACATAAAAAAGAAATTAATTCAATACGGCATTCTCACTGTAAATTGACACATGCAACTGTAAATATTCTGCTCTAAAACTGTTCTTTACGTATACATACAAACATCAATAGAAACTGAACATAACAATGGAACTGATATCAAAACAATTAATTTAACTAACTCAACTAACGTGGGCACATTCATGTCATTTCTTTTTTATTATTCCTTTATTACGGTACGATGTATGCTATTCGTTAGTAGATTCATTTACGAAGAAAAACACAAGCGATTAGAATATGCCATATCGTGTGTTGTTGGGGAATCATTCCAAGCGTCTTCGTTTGTTCGCAGCTTCTCCGTTTATCTTTGCAAATAAATTATCAACATCCTCCTTTCGAACAGTTTTCCCATTATCTGCATGTGCTTTGAAAAAGTCTGCAAGCTGATCCTTCAAGTAGTTAACTCCTACGAATGACATATAAAAGAACGCATTTTTAAAAACATAATAAGAAATTATCAAGATGATGAAACAATATTATGCTAGCCAATTCAACAGTGATTTCTTCTTACCATGTGCAAGTTCAATTTTTTCAACGTGACCAAGATTATTAAGCTTATTATTAATAGAAGCTTCTGCTGACAGTTTTGCAGCCTCAGATTTCTGTTTTCCTTCTGCTTCGTAGTGTTCAATCGTATCTTCCGGATCCAAAAGAAACTGGACTTTCAGAGTCTCGTACAAATTCTGAAAACGACAATAAAGGGGAAATCTTTCACTTAAATATCATATCTGGCCGTTGCATTATCAGTAATTGCAAAACTAGAAAGAAATTATTACATTGCAATTTATAGACAAATCTAATAACTTGGCACTTACCATGCAAGTTGCACAACGGCACAGAGAAGATCGAAGGCTGCCTTTCCAAGCTACCGCTTGATGTTCAGAATTTGGCAGATCCTTCTTGGCAAACTTTTGAAGCTGACAAATTGATGTATCAGCAGCATTTTCAGAACCTGGGAGGGAAGCTACCCCACTATCTTGGCTGGTGGTATCTTCTACATGATCTTTAGTAGGTTCTACAGCCTCTTTTGCTGTAGTTGTATCGGAATTTTGCTGTGGAACGGCTTCCTCAGGAGATTCATTGCAGGTACTTGTAGCGACAACTGGTGCAGGTGCCGGATTCACTACATTTTTTATAACCATGTATCAGAATCAAGGACACGTATACCATTTCTAACGTTTAATGCTTTCTAAGTTTTATACTGGATAGTTAGCTTACGAGCCAAATGGGAATAATGGCCCAGAAAATCAAGTCGCCCCATGCAAGGTCCACAGATTAATTCAAAGTCTTCTTCCATTGCCTCAAAGTCAATATTTAAATATTCCAAGCAGTGCTGGAAATGATACCAATCTTCGCATCTAAAATTCAAAGAACAATGCACACAAAAACTTCATTATAAACTATACCCAATGAATATAATATTAACATGCTTTTCGTCTAGTTAGTAAAATAAAATCCCTACACAATGCATTGGATCATGGAATCATCAGCTACTTCGTTATTTTGATCAGGATCTGGGTACTGTCTGTGGCATGAACAGTAAAGTCCAGTGTAATTTTGGTTATACGAATTTTCCGTGTTTGTATCGTCTTTTCCCTAAAACAATAAAAATGTAACCCAATTAAGTCATAAACACTATTAAAGTAATTAGATAGTGGCAATTATTTTCATATTTTTTGTATTTACAGCCTGAAGACGACATGGGTTGTCTGGAAATTTTTTATTTCCGCAGTCGCATCGGAAATGGCTGGATTAAAGATAAATTAACATATAAAAATCTTTACATTACATTTACTGCATGTCAGTTTTTTGTTTCTTCTTTACTGGAGAGTGTACTGGTACTTACCGCTTTGTAAATACTCCTGCGGATTGCGCAAATGGGGCTCCTTTAGGGTTGCAAGTTAGACAAGCGTAAAGTGCTTGGCGTTTCATATACCCCTGGAATGAAAATTAAAACAAAGACAGCATAAAAATTCAATGCAAAAACCTTCCCGTTCAGCTTCCATGCACAACTTTATTTATAAACCTCTATACCTTGGAGTAAGAGCAATTTTCTGGGTCAGATGCTCCCAACACCGCTACAGACTGCTTCTCTTGGAATTCTTGGGCCTCCAAAGCTTCCTGTAAAGTTATTTCATCCTCCATATCACCATTTTCATCAGCCATGACTAAAAACAGTAAAAAACATTCGTTTTAACTTCAAACAATTCCAAACCTTAAACTCATTAACCTATTCATTTATATATTTAGCATCTCAAGTCTTCTCACCTTGTCTGCGCTCTTGAAATGAACCTAAATCGTCAGGAAAGGTTATACACTTGAAAAATTTATCCTTTTTTAACTTCCAACTCCAATTAGTCCAGCTAAACTAACTGCCAACTAAAAACTATCTAGACTGAGAGTATCAAACCGATATTTTCAGCACGCAGTCAAGAATGTGACGTGTGATGGGAAACTAAACTTGCTTTGTAATCCCAGATTGGGCAACCCGTGACATTTAATGCACCCCCACACCTGAGTGTTCACAGTTAACTAATTGGAATATTCAGTGCAAAAAATTACAAACACATTTCACTTGACTGACTTCTTGTGTGTTGCAGTAAGCTGCAAAGAGGGATGATGGATCAACTTCTCTCCTTCTTTCATTCTTTTTGTTTAGCTGTTTTGTTATTCAACTGACTCGAGCATAAACAGATCCACGCTTTCCCGCTCCGTCTCCTCGACGCCCCGCACCTCGCCATCTATTCCAACTGCCAAACGGTCACACCACTTACGCATAGCATACAAATTTTTGTATGATTTACAGACGGTTGTTGTGACTTGACTTTAACTAACTGTTAATTAGTTGAAGTTTGCTAATTTATAAGTATCATGTATAATGCATGTAGCTAAGAATCATATAAATGCTATTTTATGACTAATTAGTTATAAATGCCAGCCAAAAGGATGTTTTTAATTTGCTTGTTTCATTAATGTTTCAATTTTTAATCATCAACTTTAATAGATTTAAGCTGAAAAGCAGGAATATAAAATATATATTTCCAGCAAATGATTGGAGTTTCCTTTATAAAAATGTCCCATTTTCTACAACATGCATATTATTATGTACTTCTATATTTAACTTTCTTCCTTCTGTGTCCCAGTGTCCCAAGTCCCAATAATATTAACATTAACATTCCTAAGGGCTATTTAGGTCCAGGGATCTGAAAAGGGTCTTTCATGCCTCACGGCAACTCCTCGAGAAACTAATGAATGTTGCATTCTCTCTAACAATAACAATAAAATCGGGCTCCAGCTAATGATACTAAAGTTCGTATTTTTACATGGAATCATGGAAAGTTACCGAGTTTATGTCTACCGTCCCACCATACTAAAAGCTAAAAGCTCTAGAAAACTTAAACAACGAGACAAGATCATATCGGGCATTTACACCTACAATTGCACATCATCAATAATAACATCATATATCTGTTAATTATCACTATTGTGCTACTACTCAACTATATTTTTATGACTTAGCGAACAAAGCAAACCACAAAAATATTTAGTTATATTTTATTTACGTAAATGGATATTCTATCATAAAATCCTTTCGTTCGTTTAGTCGTTCATTCTCCTCCGTTCTAAAGAAAGCCATATATATCCTCCCAGAAAGTTAATCGTTCAAAATCTGGCTCCAGGATTCATTCTTTTGATTCTATCATCCTAATCTGAAAACACATTCAGCATTTAGCATATATCATCGACAAAGCTAATTTATTTTAAGTGGTAAAAGATGACTAAACTATATACGACCTCGGCACGCACAACCACAAAGATTGCAACATTAAACGAAGCTCTTTATATATTCTTCTCCTGACAAAACGGTGAAGCGAAGAAAAACATGAGAATATACGAGGACCAAAAAACTACATTAAGAAAATGCATGCAAGATTATTCTTTAGCAGAAAATGTGTTCTGTAAAATATGTTGTATGAATCACAGATTCAGAAAAAAAGAGAGAGGGAATAGACTGAATATCATCACCTTTTACAAGCATGTCTCATCTTTTCTACCTATCTCTCTACTTGAGCACTCTTCCATTTTATAAGTAACTTTTAATCTGCATTTCTATGAAACGAATAATGTGGGAGTTATTTCTCACAAGCAGCATATAACCGCACAGCAAAATTTCATAGTCTACACAAATACATACGACAGATTTTTCCACTGCAAAACGTGTACACGATTGTATATTATGCATTTTATGTACATGTTTCATTATTTTCCATCCTACTTATCATCACCGTGTGCATAAAAACATAATAATTGTTGTATCCTCTCCTTCACCACCACCACAATATTATCATTTTACCAGCTATATATTCTCGTGTTCTCTTCTTCTCATAAAATTTTCTTGGTGGATGAGGTTGATGTGCATTTATGAACATTGATGGTGAGCTAGTACATGTCAATGTAAGTAGATTCAATCTAACTTAGATTACATTGTAGATCTCCGAGCTTTTTGTGAACAATGCAACAGGATTAAGGCTATATATTTTTGAAAAATATTCTCTGTTGCTGATGGGGGTAGGGACTGCTTATTTGATAATCCATATACATGTGTTCTATTTGTATGTATATATTAACTTATAACAAACTTTTTTGTACATGAGCAAACAATAAATAGAGGTTATAGCCTAGTTTACCACATAAATATTATACATGTTTTGTATGAATGAATTGCTGTATTCTCTGGCATATAAATATGCATGTACATACTCTGCTCTATACAATAATAATAAACGGTACCTATTTTTCAGTATGATGAACGTTAGTACTCTTTGAGTAACAGTCACATAATAATATTCTTCACAAATCTTCACATTCAAGTATGTATGTTCTCATATATAACTTAGCTCAATTATATTATTATAACAAGTAGCAAATGTCCATGTTATATTATAACTCAATTTTTACAATGAGCAGAGATCTAAAATGATGGGTATATGAATATTCTATGAAAAATAATGTAAAATGGATGTACGTACAGCATTTTCTGTGCGTTATCGTCACATTTTAGTTAGTTTAGTGTAAAGTTTACTTACGCAGAGAGTCCAATCCCACATGTACCCATCGTAAAAAAAATTATATTATAACTTTGAAGATTTTGAGTCTGTGTTCCTCTCTGCTTGGATGATGATGATCATCATTCATGTACCTAAAATGTCTTATTTTAGTGTGCATGTTAACTGTGAACTTGAGTGATTCATTCTCATGCCCAACCAACTAACAAAAAAGTTCTCTAGAGTTTATGTCCTTTTACTCATCTCGTGATATGCGATAATAATAAAGTGAATGGCAATTTTACAAAATAAAAAACGCAAAGTATTATGATTCCCTGCTAAAACATCTCTATAATTTTGTGTGTGTGACGGAGTAAAAATTTTCAAAGTTAGAGAGATAAATATAATTATTTATTAAAACAGTTGGCTAAAACTAACAACGCTACAAATCAATACCAAAACAATCAAAGCATAAATTTTACAAAACAACTTTATACAGGTGAGTTGAATAAAAAATATATTATAGTTATTTTTTTCAAGAGACATCATTTATCACACATAACCATCATCCAGTAAAATTGTTATGTATGTAATTAGCATTGTAAAAATATGTAGTGATCTAATCATCATAATGGCATGCCCATTAACTATCTTTTAACCATTCTGAGCAGATCGCATCATCATACAGAATATAATAATAACTCATAAAAAATGTGCATTATAACAAAAATTATCATTTAATTTTCTCCTGTCCTGCAAAAAAATGGTCTGAAAAAAGAATATTTTTGCTCATGATAATTTTGGCGTGCAGTTTTTGCCGTCAAGTGTTAACGATTTTGTGGAAAGAACGAAGGAATTCGGGGATTTCTGATATAGCCTCGTCGGATAAAGAATTTCCATCCTACAAAACGCAGTATACAAGCCACCACTCCTCATATCCTAAAACTTGCCGTTATATTTTATAGCAGGTAGACTAAAACTCTATAGACATGGGTAAAGTGGGATCTATATAATAGTTCCAAGGTATTTTCCAGAAAGGTGGCATACCACCGACTAAGCGTAAACTCTGGAAATAGACAGGCTATGCGAAAAGTTCTTGAGATTTCACCACCTTCTCCTTTCCAAATAATAATCTCAAGTCTGGATCTGATTTATGGGATTTTGTTTATAGAAGCTTTACTAGACTTGTTTGATGACAAGTGTTATTGTTTTGTCGCCTGTGAACTGTGTGAAAGTGGCTTGTGAAACATGAAAATTATTGCTGGAAAAAAGTGTTTTCTCCAGCAACTCTATTGACCACATTTCTCTCTCTTGTTCCTTTCCAGCTGCCCGAGAAAAGCTGGTTGGGTAGGTGGTGAGTAGGAGAGTAGTCTGCAGTTTTCCCATGCAAGTCATGTGGGAAAACGGGAAATGAGTCATTTCAAATGAATGAAAAGTGAAAATTGAAGTGGAAATAAACATTGCGTAAAATATTGCACACATTTCCTGTATGTTTTTCAACACTTTCAACACACCTGAGATTGTTGAATGTTTGTAAAAGTGGATTTAAACTTTCAGTTAAACATTATAGTTTGCTGTTTAAAGTGCTTCACTATCACTTGAGCCTTGTCTTCCTTGACCAAAAACTGAAACTTTTGAGAAGCATTAAACTGACAAACTGCTTTACTCGTAAAATCTATAAAGTGTTGAGAGTCCGTTAGTCCGTTGCTAGGTAGTTAGCTTTTGTATTAAAACCACATTTCCGTTTTCATTGCGCATTTTCATAAATTGTGTTATCGCCATCCGTTGTAGTAAATAAAGTGGTCTAATTTGTTTTCGCAAATACACACCACAAATTGCATTAGTTTTGCTACTTACATGCGACATTGCCTTACAAAGATGTGAATTTCTATTAATTTCTCTATTAAATATAATCAATGATTGTTTATCAAGTTTAGTGTGCATATTATTGTGGTCTATGATGGTCAACTAATGTCAATACACTTCCCTTGTGATGGGTTTTATAAAAATAGGTAAATACCAATCTATGTCAATATTGTGTAATGATCCCATTTAAGTTCATTTAAGTTAAGTTTATGCTAAATCATGGATAGAGTAAAACAGACAGTAATTAAAATGTGGATGTAATCAATGTATACAGTTGGGTTGCTACAGTCGTGATTGAAGCTAAAATGAGCTTGATTGGATAATTGAGACTGTTTTTTCAGTTGCTTTCACGGCTAACGGCCAGTGAAAAGTGCAGTAAACACGAGGCACTGACCTACAAATAAACAAAAGATAATNTGGATAATGGAAACTATTTTGTCAGTTGCTTTCATGGCTAACGGCCAGTGAAAAGTGCAGTAAACACGAGGCACTGACCTACAAATAAACAAAAGATAATGATCATCCAGCACAGCTTATCGACATTCGATAAAGCGTTAGATAAACAGAGTTGCATGTTATAATGTTGTCCACATGTTCCCTTTCGATCATGCAAATCGCACATCTGCACATTTGTCACCGTTATATTGTGACTTATCTTTGTGCCTTGTTTGTATTTTTCTATTTGCGTGTAAGTATCATTATTTAAAATAATTTTCAGTTTCATTCACTTAGCCGGTTTTTAATCCCATTGAATCCCATGCCCTGTGACACGTATTATGCATTTTTTATCTTTTATCAGAGACGATTACTCAGCCAAAATCGGTCACCGGTGCAATAATAGTAATATGTAGTGATAAGATATGTTCCATGCAAAGATTCCAACGGACCATTTATTTGCAAAAATAGACACCTAAATGATCTGTCGCCTAATCTATTGCTTTAACGTGTTGCATAAAAATGCTAAAAGGCAAGGTTGTAAATTGGCAAAATAGTGAAAGGACATGATGATGACAAACTATGATAAGCATAATCCTTTCTGATAATCCTTATATGACTATTCTATTGTTGAATATCTGCCTGTAGCTTACTTTTACTTACCTTTTTTGTGCCGAACAAGTTTCGGCAACCCAAATGACATAATAAAAATTAAGTCATAAGCAAGTAAATACAACTATACACTATACTGCAGTTGAATTCGACTGTCTTAATTTTCAATCATGTCACGTGTTATGTTCATATAAGGATATGTACAAGTACAATTATTATAAATGGAAGGCTTATCATGGGTTGTTGGTCCTTATCATTTTCATATATTCATTGTGATTCAATTGCTTTTTGCAAAGATTGCTGATTTTGATATTGAACTTGGATGAATAGTCGACCTCAAATTAAAGACCTTTTAACTGATAATGGTTAATGTTTGTTTGTAATGAATAATTTAATTTATATGTAAAATTTAATGCTATTTTTTGTTTTTGTTGCAGATCAGGATATCTAATCACGCATTCAACATTGCTAATTATTTCTCAAGAAAATGATGTATTGAACGAAAATTCTCAAAATATTCCAATTTGCACGGCGCACCGGTGGAAGGTTTTGGATGTGTTGTTTGTTGACTGTTGATAACTGAATTCCAAATTCAGCAAACACGGTCTTAAAATGGAGTGGAGACGGAGGTGCCGTTGCTCTGAACCCCTGAAAGTGAATAATAATGATTGCTAAAAAAGTTCAGAAAATGAGTGAAGGTCGCGATTTTTCATTTCATTTAAGAAAATCGAATGCTACATTAGGGTG
>JAHZMV010001912.1:0-15136 GCA_027743765.1 Coecobrya sp. COE2
TAATTATCACTAGCGTTTTCTACCACTACTCGTGTACTACTGAAACCCATATGAATGCGTTATTTTCGGAATTTTATACACATTTTGGCTCCTCCTCCTTGTCTCACGTTCGTTTTACACGTAATGTAGTTGGTGGATACTACATAAAAATGTATGTACGCATTAGCAAATAGGGCAAAGTGACTAACCGTGTTTGATTAATTAAAGGTAGCAAAGTGGAGACTACTAACGGGAGTATGTATGTATGTAAGTATATCAGAATAATACGTACGTTACTGATATATAATAGGTAAATATAACGTGTTAATTGGGATGTTTTGTAATGAACAAACTCCCCCGCATACCAAATAACCTTTCTTTTATTATGATACATAAACCAATGTCCTATACCATTAGGCCTAACCTTGTAAAGAATCAGCATATATAATCATACAAAAAAGGAAACAAAACAATGGGGGTAATGCGATCAACTATGGGTGCTCCGGCATTGTGTACTCGTCAGGAAATCAAATTGAACTGGAATACTATCTTCATGAAATATATACATTAAACTAACGTTCTAAAGCTGTCTTCACCCTCGAAACTTGCAAAACATATTCGTGTTATGAACTAAAGTTATAGTAATGATAATACTACTTTTTCTAAGGATATCAGTCATTCATGCAATGCAAAGTAGTGAAAGTAGAATATAATGGCTTTTACATGATATTCCTACTACATGTCGTATTCCAGGCAGAAACACAACAACTCATCCTGATTATAATTTACTTTGGGGACCATAGGAGAACACAAAACCCGAGCATGTACGTATTTGAGACCGTATATCTGCACGTTTGCTTACTCTCACAGCAGCAGCAAAGGATGCATCAGAAACAGCAAGCACACCAGTTCCAACAAAACTACGGAAGGCAGGAAGTAATGTGAGCAAGCTTTTAGCAAACTAACTTTTCCTGTCTAATGACTCCCCCAGAGAGATGCACGAGGATAGAAAAATCCACACAGATCGAAAAGCAGAGAGAGAAGGAAAGAGAAGCAGCAGCAGAAAAAGGAAGAAAGCAACTGTAACTCAATTCACAGAAGACGGTCTGATGTGACTAAAAATTACCGTGATAGTGGTAGTTACGGGTAGATATGATATATCCTATATACAAGTAGTCCTTGCTAAATATTACATCATAAGGGTTACAGGTATCTCGTCGCATCTTTATCGTAGTGTCTCCACATTATTCATATAGTTTCCATCTGTTAAGCATTTAAGCACTTTTCTCAGCTTTTATCTTCTTACAAACATTGAGGCTATCATGTAAACGTGTTATCTCTTGGCCTTGGCAAGGATAGAGAAAGCAGGTAGCACTATCACCAAAATGTGTGTCATTTTCTATATTACATTTTGCTATACAAGGCACAAAATTAAAGAAACGCGAAAGAGTATCATTATTAATATTAGGTACTTTTGGGTAAGCGGCATTACAAAGCTGGAGATCGGATTGATGCTTTAGATAACTACTGAAGGGAATAATAGCTCGGTATAGTGACAGATATTCCTCTACTTTTACAATGGGTGTCGTATTGCTTTTGAGAGATAATTGCTTGAACGAAGAATATGTTTTCAACAAAATGGGAAATTATCGATTTATTTTCGTAACTGGATTAACCATGTAGGATATTTGTAGTTTCACCGTCATGCTCCTTAGACTTGGCAAAAGGAAATAAGCCAATAAGCATTAGGATTTGAGCAAGCTTGTGGATGACTTGTGATGAGGAAGTTGCGGGGGATGTTGAATGGAATTATTGATGATAGGTAAAATTTAGATAACGATAGTTGATCAATGCCATATTATATATTGTGGAACAAAGTTGGATAACATGTAACATAAGGGATGACGCATGACGCACAAAATAGGGATTGTTCACAGTGTTAAATTTCAAGATATGCATTATATAAAAAATAAAGGAAAAATGTGTTTCAAATGATTACCTCGACTAACGTCAGCAATTCTGATGATCACGGGACAGAATCGAATCTTTAGGGAATTGGTAGTCAGTAAACTTGTTCAAATACACTGAGATAATATATATTAAAAGTAAAATACTGCCGCTGTTCCGAAGCTGCCCAGACAGTTTTAGTTTTTAGTTACACAACGCAAAGATGGGAGCAACAAATAAACTCATGTAACTATAACCAGGCCACTAGAAAGAAAAATTGTAGAATTTTTGTAGAGCGCCTGCAAAACTGTTATTCTATAATATGAAAACAGTTTGCGACACGTTTTATTATACATGTTCCCCAGATGGAAAAAAAATCTGAAATGTTCCAGTCGTACATTCCCTTGTGTAGGTTAGCCAGTAATAATATGTTTTAGCTTTGTCAACACAATTTCGGAACACTTCTTTCCTTCCTCAGATTCAGCTCTATTCCTTTATAACATCCATGTGATATGATGCTGTTATTTCTTTCCAAAGAAAAAAACATCAAAATGCCACCACACACATGCAGTCATAAATCATGACATTTCAAAAGAGCCATGGAAAAAANCACAATTTCGGAACACTTCTTTCCTTCCTCAGATTCAGCTCTATTCCTTTATAACATCCATGTGATATGATGCTGTTATTTCTTTCCAAAGAAAAAAACATCAAAATGCCACCACACACATGCAGTCATAAATCATGACATTTCAAAAGAGCCATGGAAAAAATGGCCATCAAGACAAGACAGCTTCGGAGCTCATATGAGAATACACAGCGCAGCGTAGCCCGTGTGCTTTTGGGTGGTGGATAAATAATATCGTGGATGCACACTGCACAAGACTGATAGTAACAAGAACACGGACACCACTACCACCACTATTTTATCCAAACCGTCCAAACTTTAATATTTCTTCAAGTTGCATTCATGAGAGAAGTCGTCCCTTTTCACCATGCTTTCAAGTTCCGTTGACACAAACTAAGCAGATGGAAACGTCCAACCGCAACTGTGATTCAGATAAGAGGAAAAAGATCTTTCTCATTGTTTCCCTCTTCGTTTGTTGATCCTCTATCCTTTTTTTAGCTCGTATTCCAACCTAATTTCAAATCTCAGTAATTTTTGCTGCAACAAACGTCACGAGTTAAAACGTTATATGGAAAGCCTTTCTACTCCCGTATTTACCTGTCAGTAATCATTAAACGGAATAAATAAAATAATAAAAGTAAATTTCAACACTGCGGAGATTCCACTGCAAAATTGACGGCACACCAACATTTTCCCTTGTTTCGTTACTCATCAACAAACTCCCGTGACACCCGTCGCATTCAGTCCTTTCCGCATCGTTTTCGAAAGGAAAATTTATAGGATGCGTCATTATTTAGGTAATGACACTGCATATTAAACTACTTTTTTAATTTCGACTTTTTATATCGTTAAATTGCTTTGACTGCACGTTAAAAAGGACAGGGATGTTTTCATCGTGCTGTCTTAATGAATTTTTCTAGCGACTAACACAACTTTGATTTCTTTTTCCACTCTTCTTTTAAGTATCCCTAAACTAAAGTTGATTCCGTATATTTATTTTAGAAATGCAAATAGTGCTTGCTGCTATGTGTATCGGACAGATGTGAAGAGTGTGGAGAATGGGAAACATAGAAGAGAGAAAAAGTTGTATAGAACACCGCAAGAGTAGACAGTGAGGGAAAACGTGTTTCACTCTTCTAATGAGGATACGTTGTCAGCTCGCCTCTCAACATATAATAATTTAAATTGACACTGATGTACGCTATTATAGCAGAACTACTCTATATATAGTTTCATGTAGTAGTGACACACAAGTAGCAGGTTGAAGAGTTGACTTGAGCCATCTCCCACATTTTTCACTTTCTCCAAGTCCTCTTCTCCTTCCCTTGTTCAAGAGGAACCAACTTTTTCACCTTCCCTGTCCCAACTAGAAAGAAGTAATGTAATAGCAGTGACGACAGCAGCAGCAGAAAAAGTGAGAAAAAAGTATGGCGATATTAAAAGAAGTGAAGGAATAAGAGGCAAAAGTGACGACGGAACGACATGCCAGCAGTCAGTGTAATAATGATGCTTTATAAGATGATGACGGCGATGATATTACAACGAGTCAACCATTTCAGCTAAGTGTGCCGATCAAGTGGGTGAGTAGTCAGTAGTACTAAAATGGAAAGAAAAAGTAGTTAGGCGGTGGATACACATAAACCATATACCTAGGTTCACAGGGTAAAACTACATTTTGTAGTAGCCCTGCTGGTTTGGTTGGTTGGTGGGAGGAAGAAGAAGAAGAAAAGTTGAAAGATAATTTCAACAAACAGAGAAAATCTTTCTTGTAAACTTAACCACACTCATACACACATAATATGTATATGCTCACTTTCCCAAGATGCCTGTTTTTTCTGTTAGCTGCTTGCTAAGCTGACTCTCATCGTTTTCGTCGTCTTTATACTGATATTATGGTATTTCACCCACGAGGAGACAGCAGGCAAGCCCATCAGCAGGCTTTAAAGTTCTTTATTGCACCGTCGAGGAGAAGTGTTGTATGAGAGTGAGCGAGGGATGTGTGATGGCGTGTGTCTTTACTTGAATTTTTCCTTTTCGGTGAAACTGGAGAAAGCTATAGAGAGAAAGGAAAGCGACAGAGAGAAACAGCGAACCAGCAAGGTACATTACACTCATGCAGGGAGACACACACACGTACAAACAGAGAATAGTACATGTGACGTGAGTGTTACATATCCTCTTTGGACTATTGTCCCAATGCATAATACAGACAGTCAAAATTGTAATATCTCTCTGTACACACACTCGTACAATAATAGCTGAAGTACCCAGAGAAAAATGAATATCATGCTATGAACGTAATGGAAATTGTAAAAGTAGTTGGGTAAATGTTACTACTATTAGGTGTTATTAAATTTATTGTAGTAGCATATAGATTATACTTTTGTATTTATGTCGCTTTTTAGCTTCTGCTTTCCAATAACCTACACATTATCATCCACACTTGTCATCATAGACGTTGGAATAGAGTCTAGTAGGGTTTCAATTTTGAGTTACAAATAAATGTATACCATAATTTTCTCCTACTTCACCTTAATATGACATACATACATAAAAGTTATTCGAAATTTTTAGCTGAATCATTAACAAACATTCCGTTCTTGACCGTACAATATCATGTATATAAATGGAACGAGGGAATGTTGAAGAAACGGCGAAGAAAGGGACAGAGTGTGAGTGATTGGCAGGCAGGAAACTAACTAAGCAAGTGCAAGACAATTTAAGAAATACTCGTGACAACGACAGAGGCGGTAGCAGTATACAATCAGCTCCACTTTTGACAACGTAGTAGTAGCTTCCAGCCAACTTCCACTCGCAAAAATAAATGTAGGTGAATATACCGTGGAGAGGGAGAGAGGCGGCCATGCAGTAAGCAAAAGGAGCAATGAAATTTTAGCGAGAATACTTCTACATGTACAGTAAAAGAAGAAATCCTGTATACAATCCGAGTGAAAGAACGTTCAACACTTTATTCCACTCAATTTCCACACAAAAAGTGCACACACATCAAGAGTATCATAGTATCACATGTTTTTATCTTTAACACATGCATGGTCTAGTAAAGCTGTAAACGAAGACCAGAAATGAGCATTGATACAGCCGTGATACATGTGCGCAAAGAGCACTTTTTACAACAGCAGTAGTATCAAATCTTGTAAACTGCTACTACAAAAATACGTCTCGTGATTTTGTATGCATTGAATATATACCTAAGTAAATGTACAAATACAAATCTGCCATGATGAGAAAATGGACAGCGGTTTGTTTTCACCACCACTGTGTCGTTTGCGATCAAGAATAAACTGGTCTGGTCATTGTCATTATATTATGATTTTATATCTGTAACTGTAACAGTTACTCTGATTCTTACAACAACAGCTATAAAAATAACCATACTAACAAGGCCACTTTTATTGGCAGCTGCTACTACAACTATCGTATACCAACGAGTAGCAGCAATCTGTATTGTGTGTGCAACTCAATCATTATTATGTATGTACAATTCAGCAGAGGTACACAGTTAGACACATGCACTGAAACTAACCTTTTCCCGTTGCATATTGATGTCACTGTCACTACATTCGATAATAATGTAAGTATAGGTATGTATAATGCTTTCGTTCTTTTTGTCTTTCAGATTATGCATACCAAATCATGAGTCCACACTACTTTACTGCTAAGTTAGTCAGGCAATTTCATTTTATATGAGAAATGAACAGATAATTTGCTTACTAAGGTTTTCCTCTTTTCTCTTTCCCACAAATACGGCATGTATATGAGAGTCATAGAACGGCCAAAAATAATAGTCAGGAAACGAACAATGTCAGCAAGCAAGCAGGAAAACCTTCCTCTAGGTTTATATATTGGCAAACCTGGAGAAAGCAACCGTTCCTGTATTATCGTCGTCATCAATGCCGACCACTATAATATGAATACATATGTGTGCACATCGTATAAAACGTGCAAGAGCTTTTTACCTGTATACTCGGTTCATTGAGCCTACCGTTATATGGAAGTGAAAAAAATATATCGAAAGGAAAGCTACCAAAAGCAAACTATCATGTAAGAAAAGATGTTTATGTAAAGTGGTGAGAGATGGAGAAAGCGGGTGAGCGCATGAGAACATTGGACTAGCAGGTACGGTGGCATTTAAGACCACTAAATTGGCAAATGCATGACCAACGACGTTTTTAAGCAAACCGGGAGAAAATACCAAAGTAAAATGGACGGCAAAGCTCATGTGATATTTTGGCATGAAAGGTTTCTTGTAATGGTCATGTTATTAGATGAATTTACCGTTGTACTACGACGAAGTACGGTATGAAAGTTTAGATATTGACATCTGTTATAATTACACAAACACAACACAAGGCTAGAATAGTGTGTAGTGTATTAGTAGTATATAGGTGTGCGGTCTTACACGATTTTCTTGTAAGGTTATGAAGAGATATTTTTGTTCGTGCGACTATTCGAGTAAATTCGTCGATTATTATTATCATGAACAGATATTCCTACACATATGCATACTTTTATGGTATCTCTTATGACTTTATCGGAAGTTATGAAGCCGGTAAAAAAGAGAGAAAAAAACGGGTGAACGTTATAATACTAAGTATATGCTCTTCTGGTTTGTTGACGACGACAACCAACCATATTATAAGTAGTTTCCTTACGTAAGCAAATATATATTACCTGCCGTGTGCAGTTTTGTTTTTTCCTTGCGTTTACTCTAATACCCACGTAGCACAGTACAAGTTTAAAATCTTCATGGTTAACTGCCTACACATTATGCAAAGTAAAAATGTCGTTGTTGTTCCTGCTTCCATGTAAAAAAGTGTAATCTGAGATGAAAGGACGAAGGTAACAAAATATGTATTTAGGGAGGAAGAGAGTGAATGAAAATGCAACATTTTCTCTATCTTTTCCCATAGCTGCTCCCTTCATGTTCCATCCTGTTTATTCTTTTCTCCTTTTCAAAAGTTAAACTCGACTTGATAGCATAAATACTATACGTGGAGGCACCATCAGCATGATCATCATATATAGAGAAAATGTAATGTAGGTCTCGCTCACTCTTGTGGTGTGGTCTATCCTTGCGGTGATGGCTGTGTGTGTGCGGTGTTGTGCTTTTTTATGCTGCTGTTGTTGTTTGTGTTGTGGTGGCGGCCGAGTGTGATATTATATTCAATGCATGTTACATACTAAGGTATTTTGAAGCTCCTTTAGCTTCAGCTCGAGCTCCTGTCTTCTCCGCTCACATTCCATTGAACAGTATAAAGCCTATTGGGAGCTCTTCAAGTTACATAGATAAATAGATATACAGCAATAAAGCATAAGAGAGAGAAAAAAAGCGCCTTGTGTGGCATGAATGCAGGGCATAACCAAACTATTATACCAATGAATGAATTCAAGTAAAAAAAGCTAAAGCCCCATATGTAGGTAGATATCCTAGAACAGGAGCACCAACTCTACCATAATATTACTTTTTTTTGTAAAGGCTTACTTTTTTTTCCTGCAAGCATGCATGCCACGACCACACAAATACACAACCACCACCACCTCTGAAACCATTGCTCCACTCTTACCTTCTGTCATTTGCTATTCATCTTAAATTAAAGTATATATAGAGTTTGCTAAACTTATTGCTTTCTCTGCTATTCATTTTGAGAGGAGTATGTGCAAAAAACATCATCTAAAGGAAAGGTGCGATGTTGATGTAGTAAAAAAGGAGTTTTTTCATAGGCTCACAGAGAGACGTTCATTCATTTTCTAATATTTCTCTCTCTTCCCTTTCTTCGTTTTTATATACATATGCTATGATATTTTGCTTTAGTACACTTTTCCCAACAAATTCACATTTTCTTTAGCCATTCACTCCACGCGAGTATTTTCTCTTTCTTGCTGGTATATCCCGTACTATTTTGTATGTTCCAAGTTGGAACTTCCAACAACCTTATATAATATTACACATTGAGTTGTACCAAAAAATGTGCATACTAACGCAAGTCCGTTTCGTTGTTCTTTACATCACATTGCATTGCACACATTTTGTTCAATACATCTTTTTGGATTGATTATATTATGCCTGCAGATATTATGGGTTTTCCCTGCTCAAGCCTCATTCACCAGTGCTAGTCAATATATTTAAAAGAAATGTACTTTTTTATATGAAAAGAGTGGAAACGTCAAGGATGGGCTCACTTCTCGTAGCATCAAACCATTGATACATGATGTTGTGAAGAATGTTCAAGCTGTTTTTATCCAAACCACGTACTCACTTGGGATTTCAATGCAGACAGGAGAAGAAGGGAAAAGAAGGAAAGAGAGAAGTACTCAAGTCAACCCAAACCAGTCACTGCCACAACTTGTACTTCTATATCTACTCCATAGAGAAAGCAGAGAAATGTAAAAGGAGTAGTAGTGGAGTTTCCACTGTACCGGAAAGGAAGGTAGACCAATAATAATAATAAGTAATATGTATATGTATAATGTATACCACCACCACTACTACTACAAAACGACGATAATATGCATGTTTGAGATATTAAAATAAAATCACCCTTTTACTCACTATAAATATCTACATACATTTCTTATATGTGATATAATATAAAAGAAAGTATGTGTACCACAAGATCTGGACGGAGAAAAACTTTTTAGGGGGCTCTTCTCTCCGTTTTTCAATTTCATCCACATAAAACTCCATTCGTTCCGCTCCCGCTGTTTGAACTCGAAGAAACTTGCATATATTTTTTTGGCGATCGTTCTACTTTTCAAGCTATCGTGTAGCAATGGGAAAAATTGATATTTTGCAAATATTCGGAAACGAATCATATTACTTTTTATTTTTTAACAAAAACTGTGTATGAAACGAAACGGTCTTTTTATATTTCACTTTCACTCTACCTGTCGTGGTCTTTTTTACAGTCTACTTGGCTAATGTTATTGCCAATACAACATGAATACATCTAGTTTTCAAAAGCAAGTACTTATGCACATCGCACCTAACAAGACAAAATATTTTATTACTGAGCACATAAGTAACAAAATATACAGCTGTAGTAGTACTCACGTAATCGACCTTGATTGAGTGATGCTGAAACGTGAAACAACATGGAAGAACATGTTGATGTTTTCATTTTATTCGCTTCAGAAAACTATCTACAAAAATTTATGCATATTTAAAGCAGTACTTGGAAGAGTACCGTTTTCCATTTGTTTATTTCTTCTCTCAGTCGCAATCACATTTTCCCCCGAAAGGGTACGTGATCTAGTTATCTTTACACATTATTATCATACATTACATGTATTTAACGAAATAAGAAAAATAATGGGAAACCTGCCACACTTCTTACACATTTCTGCTCCCCGAGTATATTTCCCATTCATTTAAATCGGTTAATTGTACATGGGTAAATATTTGAATAGAATGACGCTCAAACATTTTGTATACCTAAAAAATCTTGTGACTATGTTCATCATGCCAGAGAACTCCACACAAGCATGTACTATTATAATTGAAAAGAAACGGTCACAGATACGCTTCAACTTTCTTTTTCTCAGTTCCCTTCAGCATGGATTTCTCCCACAAGAGAAAAAAATGTCTATTAATAGGTAGACAGTGCATTGAGTAATACGGTATATATGTAGGTGGTGGTGATGGTAGTTGAATAGGAACACACAGTGGTTTACTAATACAATCCACCGCCACAACGACTACGATCAAGGATCCAGTCAGCCAGCCGTATAGTAAGTAAGTTGGAAGCGGTAATATTAAAGTTTTTGTACTACTTTTCCCTGCTGTTGTCACACATATGCCACCAAAAATGGAGACGGACTTTCAAAATGAATTGAAACGAAAAAAGGAAACGGAAGAGACTGTTCTTTCTTTCAATTCATAGGCAGTGTTACATCCATACAACCACATAAACTCATACTATTCATATTCTAGAGAGTGAAAGAGGGGATTGAGAGAAGCCAAAAGGAAATATCTTGTGAAGAAACTTTTTTTTGAAGCGGATGATATTTTTTCATACTTACGACTCGTTATATTTCCTCGTATGCTTTTACTTTTTTCGGATTGGTTGGACCGAAAAGTTGTTTCCTTTATTAAGGACAAAGAGTAAAAAGGCTAAATCATTGGTTAGATGAAGAAATGTATTGTGTTCGATGTTAAACAGCGTGGTTTTTTAGGAAATTGGATGATGATAGGAAAAGGTCAGGGAGGAGTGGAGATCGCAAGATAAAAGTTGCCAGAATGTGTGCTCCCAATTACTAGAGGTAAATGCTATCATAGTTTATACAGTTCAAGAATGTTATAAAGTCGTAGCTTGTGTACATCATATTATAGGATTTATGATTTAGATGGAGAAAGATGACTGTCGATCGCTGGCACTGGTATGACCTACAATTTTACTCAGCTTAATATATATGTAAGTGAATGAAAGAGATACATTTTCGGTATCGGGGAATTTAAAATAATAATTCCAAATACAATATGCAAGCAGGATGATTTAAGAGATAATTGCAATTTATTCTGGTTGATTTTCACTTTAACCCTGTCAACTACTGCGTCAGGATAAATGTACATGAAGTCGGCACTTCTAACTGACTGATTTGATAGGGTGTAAGTTCCAATTTCGCATCACAGCAACCTTTTACAAGTACCCTTTACTATTTTTGACAACGTACTACTGTTACATATAAAGTCGTAGCTTGTGTACATCATATTATAGGATTTATGATTTAGATGGAGAAAGATGACTGTCGATCGCTGGCACTGGTATGACCTACAATTTTACCCAGCTTAATATATATGTAAGTGAATGAAAGAGATACATTTTCGGTATCGGGAAATTTAAAATAATAATTCCAAATACATCCATGCAAGCAGGGTGATTTAAGAGATAATTGCAATTTATTCTGGTTGATTTTCACTTTAACCCTGTCAACTACTGCGTCAGGATAAATGTACATGAAGTCGGCCCTTCTAACTGACTGATTTGATAGGGTGTAAGTTCCAATTTCGCATCACAGCAACCTTTTACAAGTACCCTTTACTATTTTTGACAACGTACTACTGTTACTCATCTTCTCATAGACAAAACCAAGTACCAAACCTAAACCTGAGAGGTACTTGAGTCACGACAGTGACAAGTATACTTTTAGATGATTTTAGATTTGTTAGTTGTTTAGTAGATATCATTTTTTGTCCCTACAGCAGTCTACATCCACTCAAAATGAAAGCTGAATGTATTGTTCTCTTTGTTACAATGCGTTTTATGCTTACTTTTATAAATTAGCACAACTCATTGAGAAAAAGCACATGCACTTCTGTTATTAATGGATGGGTCAGCAGTGAATCACAAAATGTAGACAAAGGGGCATTCGGAAGCTGAGGATTTTTTACCAGATCAGAATTTTTTAAATAACTCTTTTAAAACTGGTAAACCATACATCACGTTTGCAATAGAAAAATAGTAAAATATATGTAGTTTCCAGGCTTAAAAGTATTGTATTGGAATCCACTCACGTTGAATTTAAACTCACAAGACAATGAGAAGGTACCATTTATGGAGAAGTCCTATCCTATTAGTTGTAACAAGGCTATACATTATGTAGGCATGTAACAAAACAGCACTCAACTGTTTAAACACCTACCACAAAGTAACATATAGTTCAATAACGCCCATCCGCTTTATTATATTTCAGCTTAAATGGTAGCTGCAACTAACAATAAGTTTGGTGAAAATGTTCCGTTGGTAAACACAGTTGTAGCTTTTAATAAATAAATACACGACATACCTAGTTTTGTAATCTATACAGTCATTCTTTGCCAACTGACAATTCTATGTACTATTGTGTTTTCTGTGAGAAATACGTGAGTGTTCCTAATCCCATTTACCATTCATTTTTATAACAAATGGGAGATTCTCATTTTATTCTCGTTCTGTCATCATGAAACATCGTTTATCTTGCATCACCACACGCTGCTTTTGTTTAATAGTCATTTAGTAGCACTGCCACCAACTACTATTTTGTAGAGTTTAACAAGCTTAACTTGAAATGGTGCACTCTATTTCCATACTACCAAGTTTTTCTTAACAATAATGAAAGCCAAAAACATTGATGACGATGATGGTGGGTAGAAAACTCATATTCTCATAACCTGCATGTGCTTAGCATAAAGTACAAACTGAATACTTATATAAGCAATAACTACATATACCTAAAATAGAACAACAACAACTGTTACATGTGTGCGGTTTCCCTTTGTGGAACATGCATTTATGTGTGTATGGTTTTTTACTACTTTCTCCACCAAAATTTTAAGCAGAGTTAGAAATGTAGGATATAGGTAAGCTTGGTAATACTCAAAAGCCTACCCGTCTGTGGTTAGACTAATATGTATACATATAAAAGGTATACCGTTATAAGTTTAAAGTTTGTCCCTGATGACGTTGATAATAGTTATTTATTATGATGTGAGAGAAAATGAGTTAGTGGGAAAAGTACCCAATGTGTACTTGCACACGGCACTACTCCTTTTATCCATAATTCTCAGAATCTTATAGTTGCTCCATGTATTTGTTAATATTGGTTTTGTCTACTCATAATAATTATCATTATGTTTGAAATGAAAGCCAAGAGAACTGTAAGACCGGAAATGAGTGGTTTCATCTACAGAAACTTGCCTTTACAGAGAAAGTTGGGTTGTTGGGTATATGTCGTTTAACACGATATAAAACTAAATAGAAGTAGTAGTTAACTGAATGCGGAACATTAGTTTATATGCATGTATTTAAAGCCTTAATATTGAGTATTAAAACCTTAATATATAGCAGCAGCTTCAATTCTACACGTGAAAACGACTTCCGACTTGGTGGTTTTTATTTGGTCCTCGTCTCAGAACCCTACGTACATTACCAAACGTTGATTTCCTCTGTAATCTATTAAATATGTGCAATTTTCATTTTGGCATCGTGTCTGACTCGGAGAGATTAGTTAATCGATAGTTTATCATGGCCATATCCAATTTTCCAAATGATGCAAACATTTTGCTTAATAAGTTTTGTGATTGTGATGGGTTCCGTTCCTTGCAGTTGTGGTAGTCGTCTGGCCATATAATGGCTATACACGGAAAATGTTCGGCTTTATAGCGGGTAACTTTTCCTGTTAAACCTGAGATGACGGAGACACAAAAATGGGAGCATGCAATGTAACACATGTCATGTGATGCTTTCACTGCATAAAATATATTTATCATTTGGAATCATTCTGTCATTGCAATAGAGGAAGCATTGCGGATTTTTTTCATACTCGCACTATTTCCAAACAATTCATCAATACTCCTAATTTTTCTTGCAGTCTTCCATTCTACAAGTTGTCCCTTTTTCAAAATGTTCTACTTTTGAAACAATAATGTTACTTTCCACAAACATGCAAAAGATAATTTTAAGGCATACATAACTGCAAAAATATTCCGTCACGGGATATATCGTGACTTGCGAAAAATGGTGACACAAACATACTGTTCTGTCAATAAAAAATAATTGAATAGTCGAAACAAAATGTTAGTCATTTTTACAAGATTGGCGAGATAAAAATTAAGAAACATACTGAATGTTACATGTATGAATGTATTATGTACGCTATAAAGGAAAACCAGGTTGGGAATGAGAAACGCCAATTGCATTAGAAATATACTCTAAATGGAACGAGAGTCGTTACTTAGGACAAAGTTGTGGAACAAGTTTGTGTTGTTCACAAGAAATCCTTGATTGCGGTGACAATAATACAAGCTGACAGCGATATAATGACTTGACATGTCATTAGAAATCGTTTTCTAACCTCAAAACTAGTGCAGGTGTTTAAATGCCAATATATCACACTAAATTGCAAAGACTGGCGTAATGTTTTATGCAGTGCACACCGCAAGTGGTAGGTGTTTGGATTTCATTAAATTATTACCCACAACGTGAGGAAAGCACATACATACGCAGACAATATTTGAAGTGTTTTGATTCATTTATAAACATTCAGCGAAGAAAAAACAACCAATAGAAACACAAACGCAGAATAAAACAGCTAAATTGTCAAACGAAAATCGACTGAACTGAATTTGACTGAATTTGCAGACTGATGACCCAGACAGAGGAATACCAAAACGCTATAATAAATTTATAACCTTTAATTATCAAACATTATGTCTGTGAATATGAGGTCGAAGTGAAATTTTGATAATAAAAAATTATTAATATGTAGGTCAGCCACAAGATGATAATTGTTTTATTATGGAATATATCAGGGACGTCTGCTATTCAATCAATAAATTTATCTTGGAGTCCATAAAACGTATTTTCGTTTCGACACAAATTATCAATTAGTTAATTTTGTATCAAATAAGTTTACCAGAAATCTCTTCTCAGATGTGAAGGTTTTTGATGGAAGAGTATAGGAAACCCCCGTCTACTGTTGGTACTGTACTGTCTATCTGACTAGGACAATCTATTTGATCCATGAAACAATTTGTCTTTGTCAGTTCATTTCATCTTTGATAAAATGTAATTGGAATTTATACAG
>JAHZMV010001913.1:0-12658 GCA_027743765.1 Coecobrya sp. COE2
ATTCATTACATGTTTTTATTGAAATTCTGATTGCAGTCCTGCAGTGCAGGTCTAGCTACAGACGTCATAGGACTCACACTCTTTTTTCAGGTGTAATAAAATGTATCCATAAAATGGTACCAGCAAAAACAGAACAGAAGCATATTATCCGTCGTTTATATAGTAGAATTTCGATTTCAACACCTGTTGCCCTGAGTCTTAGGAGGAGTCAATACAATAAATCAATATACAGCCTCGTAATGCCCTCATTTGAAAACCGAATTTCAATATAACAAGTTTGAATTACATGCTAACAACCATTTGTCATTTGAAAGTCAATTAACTTCACATTTTATTATAGTTTTTCGTCACGGTAAATAACGTGCCTAGTGAACCCCCCAGAAGCAATGAATGATCGAAAAGCGGAATCGGAATCAAATTGATTTTTTGACTTTTACAATTTGCGTACGTTAAGCACAGATCAACCCGTGCATGTAAAATGCTTACGGATACAAACGAGGATTTTTTGGCTAGTGGAGCAATAAGCAAAGCGAATCATTTCATAAAATCTATTTAAGTGAATATGTACCTACTTGCCTTTAAATTATATTTAGCCATTGCATAATCCCAAAACATGAAACAACGACCTGGCAGACAAAACAAAAGACATTCACATGAAAAAAATATTATGTACCGTAGCTGCCTTTATAAATTGTAAACTCATCTGAACAGTTTATGGGCTTGGGGCAGCGCAAAAGAATAACGTCAAAATGAAATCGCATAATATCTTGCATAATTCTTTAATTTGGATGAAACTATCTTAAATCCATATCATTTCATTAGAATTTATTACAGTCACAAATTAGGAAACGCATACAAGTGCAATTCCCTTTCTTTCATGTGCCTTCTTTGAAATAAAAAACTGTTTGAGATTGTCATAATTAGACAAGACAGAGGATGAATCAAGCAAGTTGATAGAGAAAAGTCGTTTACCTATGTACAATTTTTTATACCTTACCCTCTACCACCTTCACAAAACAATCGCAAAATCCTATTATTTGTGTTATGTATATAAATAAATATAATATGAAATTGGTAATAAACATATTATGCATATTTAAATAAAATAAAAATACCAAAAATGTGGTCCAATGCTAACTAAACGATTAATGTATTGCATTCTTATAAACAGATCATGTTGGTTGGTGGTGATCTGCAAAAGTAAAGGGTGTGGGCCACTTACCTCTTTGAAACATATTATATGAATGAACATATGTACTACATTACTCGCAGTTATTATTATTAATAGCATTTAAACATTATTTTTGTGACTGTGTGTGACACATCTGTAAAGTCTAAGGGCAAAATCATCATAATAGCTTGCCATTGTTGTGGTGGATGGTATGATGACTTGGTTTGGTTTTTTTCTGCTCTGCACACAAAAACGTTACAATATTTTATATGGGAGAAATGAGAAGGGCAAAAAGTCCTTCGCATCTCTCAAACCTCAATGTAGTCTCCCTTTTTTATTCATTGCCGTTCACACATAAAAAAGGTAAACGATCGAGCAAACAGAGTAACAGCGAAATGTACATGCTGATCACATCGCATTAAACAGACACGGGCAGAGAGGAAAACAAGTGTATTAGAAAATTATTGAGCTATAACATTATGACTTTATTACTAAAAAATTATATCATCTTTAAATATGGTAACTTCCAGGTGATCGGATATGGTGTGCATAGGTATAATTTATATGTATGTACATACCTATATAAGCTAGAAAACTAGCAAAAAATGCTAATGATATGCACAATGGTGAACCTACCTATTAATAAAACACCGTTTATACACAGGTAATTACAGGTGTTTATTTCAACAATGCAATGTTATGCGAACCATAAAAGTGGGATGCCTTCAGGCTTTTGGTCTTTTTCACGTCCCACCACCAATGGAGTTCAAGCATTGTATGGACAAAATGCTTGGATAACAATGTCACTGCGATGTAAAATTAATAAAAAATGTAACTGCTGGTAATTTTCCCAAGAATAGAATTTAAGATTTGCAAACACCATGCATATTATAATTCATTCATAAATAGACTGTATAATTCATTCATTTCCCACATACATAGCAGTCAGCATATTGGAAAAACTAGATCATTTATTTATTGATGCCAAATAAATGGTACCATAATTTTTTGGTTATTATTAGACTGATTGTGTAATCATAATCACCCCAATAATATTTATGCTCTGGCCGACTGGACGGATTCCCAGAAAAAAATGCCGATTGTCATCCTTTCTCTTGATTATAACATTTCATTTCGGTACGGTGCATAAGCAACAAAGGAGGTAGATTGGTTAGATTGTTGTTACAGATTATTTAGATGTGGACGGAGGAGATTGTGGATCCCTTGTTGAGCTACTCAGCATGCAAGTTCTTTATCGTGGTTCGATGATGAATTATAACAATTTTCGGCTTACGATACGACGAGCAAAGACTTTGGCTTGAAACAGAGGGAGGCGATCTAACAATAATCAACAATCTCATTTTTGGGTACGGTACCGTACAATTGACAATATTGAATGCACGCGTGTGTTTATGTAGTTTGTGTTTAATCACTAATTTGTCAAGAAAATAAAAACGACAACTGTGAAAAAATGTAATCAATTGCCTACTGCCTATATGCAATAGTGCTTACTGCTTACTAGGCTCGGCTCTGATGCCTGATGCAATAATAGCCCATCTAATCGTATCAAAAAAAGCTCAACCAAACCATTAAATATACCCTTTTTATATGCTTTTTACTAACTGGATTCATAAAAATGTTATATAATGTTTGATGAAAGGGAAAAGAAGAATGGCAGGAGAAGAATGAAAGTGTTAAGTAGATTTGTATAATAATAGGTCGGTTCAAACGGCCGGTTCAGAATTGGTGGTGGAATGACAAAGTCTGATTGCACGTCCCTTAAACATAAAATTAAAATGCAGTCTGCCTTCTTACTTTGTGCACTATAATATTATAGTTTATAGCAAAAGAATGGAAAAGGCCATATCCCAGACATGATGATTAAATGCATACACATTGTATAATTGTACATGCCCATTATTATGTCCATGGATTATTTTCCTCAGCTTATACATTATATAACAATCCTATTCACCTGTACAAAAATATTTCGCTTTGACTATTTGTCTTCTTCAGCAAAAAGTGTTCATTTGAAGGGGTAGGCATCTTGAGATACTAAATGACACGGCAAATAATTGCATTGTTGCTGCTTCTACTGAACTACATTGCTTATCATATGAATGACACTTATGTATAGGTACTCATCATCACCGCAGAAGGTACTCTAGCTAACCAAAAGGATGGGATAGCCAATAAGCCAAGAAGTTCCTTCATCATCATCAACATCGTCATGATCAGAGGCGCAGCACAGGAGGATCAAGAAGAACACGGCGACATGATCGAATGGAGAATGGAATAGGAGACTATAGACCACGCCAAAAAGAAAGAGAGAGATGTTACCAACTTCTATGATATATCTTATGATGATGATGCATTGCAAGCTCAACCCTTTGATTTTTTAAGGATGATGCTTGCGTGCAAAACGCCATGTGAGTACCATGTGGATATAGATTTGTAACGGTAAACGTTGTAAAAACTGCGTTCATTCATGATTACGTTTAATTTTATATAGTCCATGTACATCCATACAATTTCATACATTCTACGAAAATATTATGTTTTAATATTATTTATCAATACCAATAATAAGACTAATAAGGATATTGTGTGTGACGATGATGATGACGACGACGGAGGCGACTCTAGTTGGTCTATACGGTTTTGCTATTATTATCAGTATTATCACTTGGAAAAATATTTTTCTTTGTGCTATCTATAGCGTTTAGAAGGATTGGCTTGTACTGTGTGGTGTACTATATTCTGTTGGCGTTGATCCGTTTTTGGCTTATATCCTTTTTGAAGCCTTCCTATAAAAGGTTCTTGTGTCCAGAGAAATGTAGTTCATTTTTGTGGTAGACACGTACTGGTCTACATACACTAATAGATTCCTCCATAAATCGTATTTATAATTGGAGCTTCTAAAAATTTAACAGTGGAAATTTTGTGATACAATTGGTTTCTAAAAAAAGTTTGCTAATATGAAGTGTTTTGTCGTTTTGTGCGGTCTTTTGGCCGTGGCAAGTGCCAACCCTGGTGCTGTCATTTCTTATTCCTACGCTAACCCCGCTGGAGTTACCTTTAGAGGAACTGGAGTTGGCCCTGCTGTACCCGTAAGTGTATCCAGATTTTCAATTCTAATTGCTTTGACGGTGGTGCATGGACAAACTTAGAGTCCACGGTTGCCCCAACTAAAATCGTGTCTGAAAAGGAAACCATAATCTGCACTTTTGAGGATTTAACCAATGTGCAAAAAAATTGTGTGAAAAGTTGTTTTTTAAGTCAAGCAAGATAAATCTGGTGACGGGATTTAATATGAAATTAGACTAAAATTCATTATACCTGCTGCATATTTGCAAATATTAATCTCGTTGAGAAATGCTAAATTAATGTGCTAGAATTTTTGCATGAGTCAAAGTTTTAATTTTTCACGCTTCCGTTATTTGGCTTCAGTTACAAGTGGAATGAATAACCAATTATTTTGGTTATTTGCACATATGTTTGTATTTATATTAGTGCATGGAATTATGTAATTATTTGGGCTTTATTTGACACGCCATATTTTCTCTTTCGTCACCTTCAACATCTCAGATTCAACATCAACATCACCTTCAATACCCTTATCCTTTTCAGATTGGAGTAGCACAGCCAGTTGCTGCCCCAGCTTTTGCCCCTGCCGTCGCTGCTGCCCCCGTTGCTCCAGTGGCTCCAGTTCAATACGCTGCTCCAGCCCTTGCTGCCGCTCCCGTTCCAGCCGTAAGTCCAATTTTCAGCCCTTTCTTTGACAGAGCTTTGAAAATAGTGTTAAAAATTTGGTAGTTTAGCAAAAGTAGCCTGTACAAAATCATTGGGCTTATAAGCATGAACATGCATTATTTTATCTAATCACAAAAATATAGTATGCTCAATATCATCAACCAGCGGCTGTCCATTATGCATCTCCATATGCCCATCCTGTAAGGGCAAATTTCTTTGAATGAAAAAAGCAAAATTTATGCAGATTACTAATTTTTAAAAAATAATGCTTTCAGGTCGCTGCTCCAGTAGCTCCAGTCCAATACGCCGCCCCTGCCGCCCTTGTTAAGCAACAGGTAAGACTCGACATTCAAGCACCTTTTCATAAAAAATATCTCATGTCAAACGGAATTGCATTTTATTGCATTTCTCATTTCATATTATGTTGATTATTTGCTTATCAAACAAGTGACCGTATCATTACCATTTTCGTAAAGTTCTTTTCATTTTAGAGGTCACTTGTCAAATTCCTTTCATAATATATCCTTCCACTCTCATGCGATGATGATGATGTTGATCACTATAAAAAGATTTTTTATTGCATCACATCAATATGCATCACTCCATTTCAAGTTAATAGACCTTTCCTTCATAAAACAGTAATCAATTTGATTGAGCGAAATAAGTAAAAGGAAAAAGGGAGTGGCTAGACAGGAACGGATTCTGCAACAGACATAAAATATAACAGTTTAATTCATTATTTTTTTCTTGTCGATTGCATAGAACAATAGCCCAGCATGAGATCGTGCATACATGCATTCATTCATTCATGTTGCAGTTTTCTGCAATCTTTTTTTATTAAATTGTCTTTGCCTTCAGCAATAAATAACATCCGATTTTGACATGATTCCATTTAAGAAAAAACGGCATTAGATAATGAAATACTTCGGCATGACCCATTAAAAATAACGCGTTATCCGTAAAATAGCTCGGATACGTCAACCAACAAGTTGTTAGCCAAGTTCCCGGAGTCGCTAACGTTCCAGTGACCAAGCTTGCCCTTACCCAAGGAGTCACCCAAAAGTTGGTGGATGTTGCCCAGCCAGCCGTTAAGAACCGACGTGTCAAGGTCCGTCGCCCTGCTCTCCGCAAGGAATTCTACGACATTGAGCACCGCATCATTGTCCGTCCAGCTGGATCTGCCACCCTCGAACTTAGCCAACCAATTTCCAAGGAACAAAAGGTTAGTCCAATCTCAGGGAAAAAGACAGGGGGATAGTGAGACAGATAAAGTAATTATAGAGCAATCAATCAGACTCAGGCTCAGCATCCAATTAAACGCTAACCTTTTCATCTAACCAATGCAGTGATAAAAAATAGCTCCTGCTATGAAGCACGACAACAATCATGATATTATTATGAGGTAGTGTGATCGAAATATAGAGGGACTAAGGACTCGTCCATTTTACAATATGTGTAATATCAAAGTAGGTATAAAGGCTATTCCAATCAATTGGCGATGAAACAAAAACGAGATAAGGATCAAGTTGTTGGTAGGAGGCAATAAATTAAACGGCAATATCGACTGAATTATGTAGCATAATCAAGGTGTATTCCCTCACGACAAGTAAGACAAGCTGTAGAACACATCTCAAATTCGCAAAAACCCTCATGTTTGGTTTGCTTTTGCTACTAAAGTATATCGAATGACAAAGAATGAAAATCATCTCGTAATAGCAATAAGAAAGTAAAGAGAAGGCGAGTGAGTCAAGGAGAGCAGCAAAGTTGGTCACTGTTCCTTTTCTATCCTCACTTTATCCCAATAACTACCTAGGTTAACTATATAGGGTAATAAAAAAGTCAGGAGCTGTCTACTCACTGTCCATTTGCAAAAAAGGCAAGCAGAGAATTTGCTGAGCCAAAGGCAATGTCAAATTTTATATAAGATAGTAAATGAGCTGAAGCAACAACTTTCACCTGCGTGAGTACGTGCTGCAATGCACTTATGATTTTGTGCGACACATGCGTGTTTACAGATTGATATTTTTTTCCACGTTATTACCTATGTGCATAATAATGAGTTAAACTGATAGAAAAAAATGATCAATGTCATCATCGTCTCATGAGGAATTTTTATTGACTGCTTATAGGATTAAATAAGTGTGTGCGTGCGTGTGTGTGTTGTTGTGTATACGTAACCCAAATTGGGTGATCGAAGCAATGCAAACAAATGATGAGGATTTTTGTAGTGTTTGATGATGCACGAATTTGATTAGGCTTTTTTGAGTTGTTAAGTTAATTTGTAGAGGATAATTGGGTGCATATGTATGCAGATCAGGAATGATTGTGTTGGTTTTGTATCATCCTCTTGATTTAATGTTTTATCAGAATTGTTTGCCAATTTGTTAAGGCAAATTAAAAGAATTGAAAAGTCACGTGTGATGTGGGTTGATTGCTTGTTATAAAGATGAGTTGGGATTGCATAATGGGGAAAAATAGGCAAGATGAAGTTGAGAGATTAGTTGAATGGGGTGACTTGAGACTATGATCTTTTTCACGTTTATAGGGACCAGCCGTCATTACCCCAACTGACTACCAACAAATTGCCCCCGTTGTCCGTTACGGAACCGCCCGTCAAATCATTGATGGACCCGGAGTTTCCCCACTTGCTGCCACCCAAGTTGCCCTTGCCCGCGGTGCTCTTCCACCAGCAGGACCTGCCCCACAAGGCCCACCACAAGAGCAAGACTTTGGACGTTCTGCCCCAGAACAACCACAAGGACCACCACCACAACAACAGCCACAAGGACCCCCACCACAATTCAGATCTGCTGGTAAGTTCCTAAAACTTAAGTATTCAAAATAAGCCTGCGTCGACTAACCAAATTTATTAAATGTTAATAGGACCACGTCGTCCACTCCAACTCCGCCCACAAGGACCCCCACAACCCCAAGGTCCACCACAAGGACGTAACTCCGATGATGCTGTCGAAATCGATGCCTCTGGTCCAGGACCACAACAACAACAACAGCAACAACAACAGTTCGACCAACAACAACAATTTGAACTCCAACAATTGGCCCCACAAAGACCACCACAACCACAAGGACCCCCACCACAAGCCCGTTCCAACGTATTGACCCTTGACCCCAACATGCCTGTTGAGCTCCAAGGACGTCTTTTGTCTCTCCTCAGTGCCAAGGGAGGTACCGTCACCGAAGTCCTCAACGAGAACGGCGCACCCGCCAACTCTGCTTCCGTCCTCCAAGTTGCCGATGCCTTGCAAGACGTTTCCCTTCAAGGAGGTGAGAAGATCACCACCCGCCGCATTGTTGTCACTCGCCCAATCGAAACCGTCCAAGAGGTCGACATCCAAGAGCCAGCCACCAAGATCCACCGTCTTGCTGTCAACACCCCAACCCTCTTCAAGACCCCAGTCCAAGGAGTCGCTCAAGTCCCAATCTCAAAGACCGTTGTCCAAAACGTTGCCACCCCCGTCCTTAAGACCCACGTTGCCCCAGCCTATGCCGCTGCCCCAGCCTACGCTGCTGCTCCAGCCTACGCCGCTGCTCCAGCTTATGCTGCAGGACCAGCCTACGCTGCTGGCCCCGTTGGCCCAGCTCCAGCTTACGCCTACGCTTAAATAATAAGGCACGCAGATCTAAGTTATATAAAATATTTTCCTATTTAAATATTAAGAATTTTTTATTAAGTGACTCCAATCTCCACTTATGAAAACAACGTTACTTAATTTAAACAGAAAAAAAGCAACACCTCATTACTCCAATGCAGTATTGCACTTTTATGTATTTTTTAACTGTTCAGTGTTAAAAAATACATAAAACAGCCAATATTATGCCCTTCTCTCGTTCGAGAAGAAGATGTACCAATGCAAGACTAAAACTATAAAAAAATCCTTTAAAAAAATAGCACAACATAATTTACTATTTTGTACATTTTATACTAAATGTGTCGTCTGTGTACGTGGTGGTGATATATTATGATCAGTATGATGACTAAATGTGTTTTTATACATGTTTTCTAGTTGTACGTGTATGTAATTAAAACGATGAAGATGTAAGAAAAAATATTATTGTTTTTATTATTATAAAATAAAAACATCTTCCAACGACTATAAATCATGTACGGTGTGATTTTTATAATGATTACTGTCTGCAAAGAGTCATCTTACTTTTTATAAGAAACAATAAATGTTCCAACATTTTTGGGGTTAGTCCCTCAGCAATGCACAGAATGGGAAGCAATAGCAATCATTATTATTACGTATAACTGCACTCAGCATCCATCCATTTTTATTATCAATTAGTTCGCTTTTATTCATTTGTTCGAATTCATAACATTGCTGTTCCTCTTTTTTTTCTCGCACAATTAGCTACAATAATGGTACACGTAAATATATAAACATATTTCTAAACATAATTATTTTCTGCCTAAGTATAGCCTAAAAGGACAACTACAATTTTCTTCAGTGCTAAGGATGCAGGACTACGTATACATCTTTATTTTCAGCTACACATAAAATACCTGTATGTACAATATGAATGATTATCCTTGATATTATTATAAATCATGACTAATTTCGAGGATTGGAATGTTGTTCAACAAAAAATATATATGTAGAATATAATTAAGTCACTCTCTTACGACATGCTTTTTGATGTGTTTTTTGGGTTTGTGGATAAAATGTTGCTACTACACAAAAGTATATTTCAGGATAAATGTTGAGAAAATCATATACAGTTATAACAGTCAAGGAAGAAACATACTTATTTAAAAGGTACACAATACGACAATCTTTTTTCGAGGTAAATAACAAATACGATTTTATATCCGGATTTAATAACACATACTTAACTTATCAATCAGCAGCATGTCCCTTGATTTTTTTGTGGTAACTGTGGCCTATTTAATTGTCCTTCTTGAAACGCTGAGCTGACGTGACTCTGTAAATTAGTGAGTCTCTTCCAGGATCCATTGTGGCGATTGCGACTGAAATAGAGCAAAAAAGATTTAAATTATGTTGACATTCATGTGAAAAGGGTATAAAAAATGCTATATTTTGCTAAATATTTCGTGGTACCGCAAATGGCGATCAGCGAAAGGATGAGGGCAAGAGCGATGAATAGGATGATATTGAACACGATAGGATAGTCTTCGTCGACGTCTTCAGCTAAATTCATTGGCTGTAAATAATAACAGAGAGATTGTGAGAAAATATATGTAGTATGCCTTTTAATGTTTCTGTCGATTCTAGTAAATTATAAAATAAATAACAAAAACCTTACGTTTTTCACTTCCTTTGGTGCTTGTCTTGTTCTCCTGGAATGATGAGGAGTGATATCACTACTTTTTACAAAGAGCATTATTCCATTCAGAGCTTCAACTGATTCCACCAATTTCTTTGCACTTTCATCCATCTCAGGAGTTGTAGGATTGGCCTTGCTGATAATCCGCAAAGTAGATGATTGGCGCAACCGTTCCATTTTCCACAACGTCCTTAGCTAGTCTATCCATTACGGAAACAGACTGTTCCGCAGCCCCATCCTCATTAATGAAGAAATAGTCGGATCTACATTTCACACATATCACACATTCAATTAGTAAAAAAATTATTACCCAAGTACATCTCAACCTAAATTAAATCACTACTACTGTCTCACCTCAGGTTATCCAAACGCTTTTCTCCTCGCTCCACCAGTATGGAGAACAGCTCATCCCACTTCAAATTTTCCACAAGAGGAAATTTCTGACCCGACAAGGACTCAAAATCCGCCGTATCCCTTACTCGCAACCCCACCACCACCCGAGGTGGATTGAAAGGACTTGAAATATACGCTCCGTTCCATCCTCCATTTTTCTACAAATTAAAAAAAAACACACCCATTAAATTCAAATTTCCTCATCCAAATTTCACCCTTCCATCATTCATTATTATCCCAAATTTCCTTACCAGATCAACAGTGAATCCCATCGACGTCAACACCACATTAGCCAACTGCACCGAACTAATCTTTTCCTCACTCCCCTTATTAAAATGAAGTGATCCAGGTTTCGCCAAAAAGGTCACAGAATCTTCCGCCACTGCAAAAACCGCAAACGCCACCAAAACCACTGAGATCCCTTGATACTTACACATTTTCAAACCTTTTTTAAATGACTAGAGTTACGCCCTTCAAACCACTGCACAAAATATATATATTTAAATATCCTCTTTAAAATCACTTTTATTTTTCCATCCACCTTGTTGAGCCCAAGTTAATTAACTCACGTTTTAGTAAATAAGGGTGGGACTCTCCTATACTACCTCACATAATCATGTTAATTGGTTGAAGCACATCATATGCTCCTGTTTATCCAAAACACTCTACACACTTGCCTATCTACAAGCAAGCAAGCGTATTTGGAGTCATGCAAAATACCCAAGTGAAACGGGCAGATGAGGAGCAAAATACAAAAAATGATGGCAAATTTGGGATCTCGTGCATTTTCGGTAAACTCGCTATCAGTCAGATAGCAAGAAAGTAAGCAGCAGGAAAAGAAAGTTTTGTGGTGCTTGGAAATTTTTTTGACAAAAAATGATGGCAAATTTGGGATCTCGTGCATTTTCGGTAAACTCGCTATCAGTCAGATAGCAAGAAAGTAAGCAGCAGGAAAAGAAAGTTTTGTGGTGCTTGGAATTTTTTTTGCAATATGTGCACGTTGAGTGAAAGCAGGTGCTTTTGAAAGCGACAAGGAAGGAGGATATCCAGAGAGAAAACTGTGATCTGTTCCCCCCGTGGAAATTTTATTTTTTTGGCGAATGAGACGGGATGGCAGCGACAAGTGTGTTTTTGGGTGAGTGGTTGACAGTTGGTGGAGTTTGGCAGTTAAAAATATGTATAATATGTATGTAATGTGAGTTAACTGATTGTTTTGGTTATTTTTTGCAGTGAAAGAGTCGGGAGGGAGTTATGCACTAAATGGACCACCCAGGTTTGAAAGATGGAATGATTTGAAGGAGGATCCGGAGGAGGCACGATTTACGGCGGTGTCGGGAAATAGGATATCTTTTGGCTGTGGGTAATAATTCCAGGTAAAAATTTGATGGATTGGGGGGTTTGGATTACTTGTTGCATGTGGAAGGTTTTTTTTATGTAATTGTTGTGGATTGGTTGTTTTTGTAGGGTTAACATATTTAATACGACGGATGGAAGCTTAAAATGTTCAGTTCCAAGTAGAGTTCTGGGAGCATCTCTGTCGCCAAAGGGGAATTTTCTTATCACGTGGGACAATCCTAGTCAACGTAAGTAATTACTCAGGGTAGAAGAATTTGATTGGAAACTGGAATTTTGGGAGGTTTGGGATTCATTTTCTATTCTTTTTGGTTTTCTAGATCATGACAACTTCAAAGTGACCTGGATCAGTGCTGGGAAAGATGTGAAAGTAGTTCATTCTTTAAAGCTGAGCAAACAGCCGGAAACTTTTTTCTCCCATGATGAGTCTGTGTTTGCGAGGCTTTCCAATAATACTGTACTTTTCTCTCAAGTCCCTGACTTTCAAAATACGGCGAAAAAGACACCTGATAATTTGAAAGTAGCAAAATTCTCATTGTCACCGGGGAGTAGCGGACCCCTTCATGTTTTATGTTTCATTCCTGCCACAACCAAGGGCCAACCTTCTTTCGCAAGGATGTACAAGTACCCGAATTTCGAGACTATAGTCGCGTCCAAGAGCTTTTTCCAGGCGGATAGGGT
>JAHZMV010001914.1:0-13914 GCA_027743765.1 Coecobrya sp. COE2
AAGTTTAATTTGAACTTTTAATTTGATTTGATCAAGGCTAGTGGTTAGGCTAACTATCATCCCAAATCATGTAGCACTAAATAATGTTTTGTCCATTTCAGCTGATGCGATTGTTTTCCAGAACTACGTGACATCTATGCAAAACGTTTCTACATATTCAGCCGGAAAGAAGTGAAATTGAATATATATATTTATACTAGAGGAACCCATAGAAATGATTACAACTTCTTGGGAAACTAATAAAGTAAACAATGATTTTCAAAGGAGCGGTCGCTTGACGGCTTACTAAGACCAAGAATGAGTCACTAAACCCAAGGATGGGTGTCTAAAGTGAGGAATATGTCACTAAAACGACGAATAGGTCGCCATACGCATGAATGGATGAACAAAACCCCGAACGGATCACTGAAACTACGAACGAATCACTAAAACTACGGATGGGTCACTACACCTACGGACGGGTGTCTAAAATGCGGAATATGTCACTAGAACAACGAATGGGTCACTAATATGACGAATATGTAATTACAGCCCCGTATGGATCACTAAAACAACTGGTATATTATTATTAAGCAGCTGCTGCGTCTCCTATATAATAATTAGTTACTACACATGAAAATTACAAAATGTAGCGTATTCGAATGTTTGCTCTTGTGTTTGGTTGTATGCATTCGTGGCGTTTGTGTATGTGCAAGCAAAGCGTGTGACTTGGCTGAATGCTGTACTATCCATTGTTCATGCTTGCAGTCCCTGTCCTACAAACAACATTTTTCAAACTTTAATTAAAATAGGGAAGAATCTATCGATTTGGATAAAAAGTCAAACTGTCATGGAGGGGTCACAAATGGGAGAACTATGTGACCTTTGGCTACCCTCACCTTGTCTCATTTACAAACATGCATTTACGAACCATTGAAAATTCGAAGAACTTGTGCCAACTTTAATAGACAGAATGTATATAGAGATATGCGCGTATGCCATATAATTACTCTTACGAGTGGTTTCTTCGATTACATCAATTTTCAGTATTTACCAAAGTATATGAATATTCTATTCTATTCTAAAACATATTATGCATATATAATTTGAGTAGATTTGCGTGGGCAGTGGTAAATCTAAATTTTGAGAAATAATTACTTATGTTTGTAGGCTCCATTTTACTATTGACGGATACAAAAATTACGTGGAACAGAGAATGGCATGTTTCTTTTATTATATTGGCAATGGTTTTTGATTGATTACAATTCAATCCGGTTGTTATGTGCGACACTTTGGGTAAATTTTACTGCTAACCCTTTCCTTATAGTACATATTCTCCGCAAGACCAAACCATTTGAATTGGGATAACTGAGGAAAATTCGGAAATGTATAATAATGTTCATCAAATATTTTCCAGGTTATCACAGACAGCATGTCAAAACTAAATATACTAAGCAAGTTGATGACCTGTTTAATTAAATTCTAATTTCATGATTTTCATAAACGTGTTTATATTACATTTAAATATCCAGACATTATTGGATTAGACAGACATTTACTCGCCTTACTTGGTATTGAACATACTTTAATTTAATTAAAAATAATGGTTTGCCGATTCTTACTGATGAGATGGTCTTCCAAAACGGTATGTCATCTCTGCAAGCTACACATTCAGCCTGAAAGAAGTTAAATTGATTATATATTCGCATCTGCGATATATTTACTCTTGTATTCGATTATATCAATTTTCCGTACTTTACCAAAGTACAAGAAAATTGCACTATTCAAAAACAAATTATACATAATATATAATTTGAGAATTTGAGGTTGATCAGAAATACATTAATTTTAAATCAACACGATTCTTTCCCAAAATCTGTTGAAGTTTATACTTCTAGCAAATAACTGGCACCCAGAAATTTCTGAGTGCCAATTAAATACAATCTGGATTTTTAGGACGTTTTTAGCACATGTAATTTACCTGGTATGTTGAACCGTTCCAACATGTTTGTTACGAATTACATCATCTGGGATATGTTAGCCGGCCAACGTCACTGCCGTCTTGTTGAATTAATGTGGGTAACTTACAACTCTCCTATTTACAAGCATCGGTTTCCAGGTGAAAATTGTACATTAATTGTTATGACGTACATAGTAAACATAAATTTTGTTTCATTTCTAGGAATATCCTTAACCAGACACATGAGAATTTACAGGGTGTCGCACTTTTTCCGAAGTTTGTTGATATCGTGCTTTCCAGATGACCGTAGAGCGCTTTAATGACTCCATGAAAACACTCCTGGTTATATTTACAGTTTCCTCTGGAACTGCTCAAATTGAATCTGTAATTATTTTAATACGTAACTCTGCCGGCCAACTTTCCTTGCTGTTAAGCGCTTTCTTCTTAGCTTCAATAACTGAATCTTTTGTTGCACCTTTCGTCGTATACGGATTTGCTGGCTAATTTAATCAGGAGAGTACAGATGGTAGTATTTCCTGTCTCTGAGATACTCATGGCGTCAATGAGTTATTTAATTTTACAAAATACCTAGCCCTGCACTGTACATGGTAATAAGTATAGTCAAATCGGAAGTGCTCTTCTTGTAACCAGTTATCGGGCACGATAAGGCACAGGCGACATCTGAGCTATATTGAGTCAAAGTCAAAAACATTACATACATATAAGAAACTATTATTGTAGTGTGTATATTTTTAATTAATTTTGTTTCTGCTTGAGGATATTTATTGATAACACTTAAGAGTGCAGATGGTAGTATTTCCTGTCTCTGAGATATTCATGGCGTCAATGAGTTATTTAATTTTACAAAATACCTAGCCCTGCACTGTACATGGTAATAAGTATAGTCAACTCGGAAGTGCTCTTCTTGTAATCAGTTATCGGGCACGATAATGCACAGGCGACATCTGAGCTATATTGGGTCCAAGTCAAAAACATTACAAGCATATAAGAAACTATTATTGTAGTGTGTATATTTTTAATTAATTTTGTTTCTGCTTGAGGATATTTATTGATAACACTTATTAATTGTTTACTGTTATGGTTACAATGACAATATACAGTATGACAGTTATCTACAGAAAATCACTTTCAGTTGCCAGTTGGGTCGTATAATTCTGAGTATGTTGTAGGAAAAAAGGAATCGTATGTTACGTTTGTGGAATTGTTTAACGGTTTTNTAATTTTGTTTCTGCTTGAGGATATTTATTGATAACACTTATTAATTGTTTACTGTTATGGTTACAATGACAATATACAGTATGACAGTTATCTACAGAAAATCACTTTCAGTTGCCAGTTGGGTCGTATAATTCTGAGTATGTTGTAGGAAAAAAGGAATCGTATGTTACGTTTGTGGAATTGTTTAACGGTTTTGGAGCTATTGTGCAATTCCATCTGCTGTATTTTCTTTGGTATCAAGATACGTATATAGTTGAAACCGATTATTGCAGTAGATTAACTGGGAAATTATACGATAACGTATCAGAATTAAGCAAATTATATACATACCCGGATATTACGTTTAGTTCACTTATAAGTACCATGTTGCATTTTCAAAATTATTTACATACATTTGTCGTGTTGAACAATAATAGGTAAATTATATGGATTGACTATAAACCCCTATTTATTTCTTCCATTTTCTATCCTCAAAACTGCATTAAAGTATACTACATAATACAATACATACATACGCCATTGAAGACAAATTATTACACAACCGGCGCACATCAAAACAATATAATTATTTGAGAAAGGACAGCATAGAGTATTGATTTTTACATTTGCATTATGAAACATAATAGTTTGATAGAAACTATACTCTACTATTTGGAGTTACATAATTTTTAAGCGAGTATATCCAATAACATATAATTAAATAACTAAATGCCAATTTTATAGTCGTACATCGGTGATTACTCAATATTTAATCATACCAACTCCACAAACAAAATACTAATTTCGGAACAACCAAAATTAGTATATTGGACTATTTTGGTTAGGAAACACGGTTGAATACACTAATTTTTCAATTGTGTTCGTTGGTCGATTGGATACAAGAATTTGTTTCAAAACGTAAAATATATATTTTACATCAGAAATCGGTACATTTGCACACCGGAAACCATTTCCTCATAGAAAATAAGAACTATTCTCTGCCAAATTTCCAGACAAAATAGAAAACGTCTAGCGATATACAGAAAATGGAAAGATATATACAGAAATGTTTCTCGTTTCTCCAATACACGCTTGCAGTTCCTTACACTATCAAATGGGAACCTGGGCTCAGAGCCAATTTATCCTTAAATAGAAATTCGTTACGTTTCAAGCTATGGCATATAAATACCGGAGTAATAATACTTTTGAGTTGTGCAATAGCTTACTTTTTAATTCGTCTTCTTCCCATCTACCTGGATGGGGAAGAATATGAAAAGGTTACACTCCACAGTTTATGGGCTGTGTTTATAATGGTTGTGGTGAACGAGGAATTGGTCCACTTACAAGGTGTCGATGAAGTATTGCAGTTGGGAAACGGCATTGTATGCTTAGTGACAAATTTGGAGACAATTCTTGCTAATTGTTTTCAGAGCACTTTACTTCTGGAGCATTCAAACAATCACAGAAACTGCGGACAAGGATATTATCTCCGTAATGTAAAAATGTTTTATGGTCAGCAGTGTTTTGGATTGCAATTTACTACTATTTCCGACGTGAGTACTGGCTTCCGGGAAACTACATATATCACATTATTAAGATGATCACAGACCAATCCATGACAAACGATATAAATTGCAGCAATATTTTCCGTTATTTACGACACATTTGTGCTGTTCCATGCGTGGGGAGCTTATATTTTCTCTTTACATCTGAATTTGGCATTTATGCACACCTTTAAAATTACCGTGAACGCAATGACAAACATGAAAAACTTGAGAAAATTTACTTTTGTGCGTAATGCAACACAATTGCAAATTTTACAGGATCAAATGATGATTTACTCAAAACTACGCATTCTAACGACAGTATTTAACAGTGTTTATGGATGCAGATATATTCCGGCCATAAAATCAATTATGGTTGCTGTCGTCACGGGAACATTTTTTATTTCCGTGAGACTTGTGCCAAAGGGTAATATTGTTGTAGGCCTCTTTGGATTAACACTGTTTCCGCTTGTTGTAATTTTTACAACCATATACAGCATTTTTACGGCAATGGTTAATCATTACAGTATAATCTTTGGTAGATATGTTAGGGATGGTGCCTATGAAGGAAAACTTGGACGGAGAATTGTGAGAAGTTTTAGGGTGGAAGCGGTTAAATGTGGAGAGTTCTACATTCTCCAAAGGAAGACTTGTTTAAGTCTTTTGGATATGATATCAAACATGTGCGCGTCCGTACTTATTAGTGTGCAAATTTGACTCAACGAATGGCGAATGGTTTATTGGAAATTTCAAAATATTTTGATTAAATATGGCGAGCAATAAAAAAATAGCCAATGCCAATGAATTGTATGCAGATATTTGCTTGGCCTCAGAAATTTCTATTTTTGTATTATATTTGCGTTGACTAAAATAAGCCTGCATAGTCTTTCATAGTGATTTTTGCAATGAGTAGGTTTGTATGCACTCTGCATAGAAATATTTGCAGTAGAGATCTCACGTTGAAATCCTTTTTGTGAGCAACGGTTGCATGTGACAATTTCATAAAATACTAGAAAGTTTTACTAAGATTATTTGACGGTTTTGGAGTTAATGTCAAATTTATACAAATGTATTTTAATTTCGCTCAATATATAATTGACGCTGATTTTTTCTGTAAATAAACTAGCAAATTACAAGGTTGCGTATCATAATTAACCAAGATGAATACATACCTGGATATTACTAACAATTAAGTTGCATGCTTCCAATTATCTGTATTATATTTCAATGTCGATATGGATAATAACAGGCTAACTTTTGTTTAACCATTTCGTAAATCAAATAATTGTAGAAGCCTGCATATATATACTGGCTGGCAAAAATTCGCTAGTTTTGCAATTAGTTAGATTATATGGATTATCTAAAAACCTATATTTATTTTTCCAACTCGGAATGACCAAGACTGCATTAACGTTTACTACATTAATCAAATACATTCTTCTTTGTAGACAAACTATAACAAAATAGACGAACATCGAACCAATGTAATTATTTGACATACGTCATCGGACGATATTTTTACATCTGTGATACGAAGAATAACAGTTCGTTTAAGCAAGTCTATCCACAACCATATTATTATTTTAGTAATTGTTAAATGTTAGCTTTAAATTTCTGCTCTCTATACATTCAATACATAACGAGAACTTCGATGAACAAAATCCTAATTTCACAACAACCATAATTAGAGTAATTAACAACATTGAGTAACAACAAATTATATAAAACTGATTTCGTCAATTATGGTTGTTGGTAAATACGACGCAAATTGTTTTTATCTAAACGCAATATAATAGATTTGACCTAAGAGGATTGCCGCACGTGCACCCAACAAACCAACCAATTAGTCATGGAATGCACCCATATAAAAATTATTCACTTTTAGTTTCGCAGACAAAATACAAGTGTCCAGATTTTATATGTGAATTGTACACAATTTTCTCCGACTGGTTTCCAAAATGGAAAAATATATTCAAAAATGTTTCTCAGTTCTCCAATACACATTAGCAGTTCCATACTCTATAAAATGGGATCCTGGACTAAGAGCTAATCTATCTTTAAATCAAAATTCATTACGTTTCCGCCTATGGCGTCTGAACTGCGGAATAAATCTGATTTCAACTTGTACAATAATTTACTTCTTAGTTCGTCTTCTTCCTGACTACATGGAGAGGGAGCAATATGAAAAGGTTACACTCCACTCTTTATGGCTTGTGTTTATGATTGTTATCGAGAACGAGGCATTGGTCCATTTACAGGGCGTCGAGCAAGTCATGCAGTTGGGCAATGGAATGGTGTCATTAGTTAAAAATTTGGAAACTGGTAATTGCATTTTACTCAAATAATGAAAATCGTACTATTGATTATTTTAACAAAGATTTAAAATTATTTTCAGAACATTTTGCTCCTGGAGCGTTTAAAAAGTCACAGAAGCTTCGCATCAAAATATTATTTCCACTGTGTAAAAACATTTTCTTTTCAACCTTTTTGTGGCCCGCAATTTACTACTATTACCGTCGTGAGTACTGGCAACCTGGAAGTTATATATACCACACAATTTTGATGTCCACAAGTAAATCCAATGCCAGTGACCTATTTGCCTCGATAATTGCTGTCATTTACGATATGTACTTATTTTTCCATGCGTGGAGCGGCTACATCTTTTCTTTACATATGAACCTGGCCTTTATGCACACTTTCAAGATTACTATAAACACAATGCTGAACAAACAGAATCTGAGGAAATTTAAGTGTGCTCGGAATCCGATAAAAGTTAATATTTTGCAGGAACAAATGATAATTTACTCAAAACTACGACTTTTGACAACAGTGTTTAACAAAGTTTATGGATCCAGATACATTCCGACCATGAAAACAATCATGGTTGCTATCATCACAGGAACATTTTTTATTTGCGTGAGACTCGTAAAAAAGAGTGGCATCGTCGTTGGACTCCTGGGGTTTTCATTCTTTCCACTTGCCGTGGTTTTCACGACAATTTACAGTATTTTTACAGCAATGGTGAATCATTATAGTATTAGCTTTGGTAGATGTGTTAGGAATGGGGCGTATGAGGGACAGTTTGCTCGGAGAATTGTGGGAAGCTTTAGAGTGGAAGCAATTAAGTGTGGAGAGTACTATATTCTCCAAACAAAAACTTGCTTACGTTTGTTGGATATGATATCAAATATGTGCGCATCAGTACTTATTAGTGTACAAATTTAGCTGAACAAACTGTAAAAGTTGGTTTTTGGTATTATCAAACTATATTATTTAATTGTAGTAATTAGTAACCAAGAAATTGTATGTAGATAAATACTGGGTTTAGAACTATCATATTATTCAACCAAAACTGAAAACAACACAGAATCAACTACAGAGCTCATCAAATATTTTCCAAGAGCTGGAATTCAAATGTTGAGTGGTTCCTTCCTTCCTTTTCATACCTAATTAATTGGGAGACGACAACCCAGCAATTATTTTTGTTTATCTTTTCGCTTATAAACAGCAAGAATCATTGTGCAAAATAAAATATACTCAACTTTTGATAAAAACACTATCTGTTTTGGGCGAGCCTAGTTAATAACATATTATTATTATAATAAGAATTAAACGTCACTTTAGCACCAGCTCTCCCCTGATATTCTATACTTGATGCAAACTTGACGAAAAATGATTCTGTTATAACGATAAATATTAGAAGTTAAGAACTAATTGAAGAAATAATTGATTTATCAATTGGAAAGATTTTATTGCAAACATAAGAATGGCTGCTTCAAAAATTTGATACACCTACACGTAAGTAACCATTTCCGTTTTAGTTGTCTATAGACAGCGAACATTGACTATAAACTTCCCCAAGCCAAACCGAAAACAGAAAGCTTTGCCAGCGAGCCGTGGATCCTTTCAGAAAACTGTTTCAAAATGGAAAACTCCATACATAAATGTTTCGCCTTTCTGCAGTTCGTTTTAGCATTTCCTTACACTATAAAATGGGATCCTGGACTCAGGGCCAATTTATTTTTAAACAGACATTCCGCACGATTCAGAATATGGTATTATTATACACAAGTGACAAAGATTGTGTTTTGTGCAATCACCTATTTCCTAATTCGACTTCTTCCCATCTACATGGAGGGGAAAAGACACGACAAAGTTGCATTTCACGGTTTGTGGACCATGTTTGGGCTGATCGTTGTAAATGAGGAATCGGCTCATCTGCATGGCGTAGAGCAGGTTATGCAGTTGGGGAATGGGATTGTTTCCCTAGTACAAAATTTGGAAGAAGGTAAATACTTAAAACAATTACTCAATTCCAGATATACTTGACGTGACTCTAACAAACTTTGAATATTATTTGCAGAACACTTTTCCGTTGGAGCTTTCAAAAAATCGCAGAAACTGCGCACCCAAATATTATTTCCGTTGTGTCAAAACCTTCTGTTCTCAACGTTTGTGTGGCCTGTAGTTTACTACTTTTTTCGACGTGAGTATTGGCAACCTGGCGCATTTTTATATCACGTTATACTTATGACAACCAATCAGTCGGAAGATAACGACACCATTGCCTCAATATTTTCTGTGAGTTACGACATGTTTTACTTTTTCCATGCGTGGGGCGGCTACATTTTTTCTTTACATCTGAACCTGGCGTTTATGCACACTTTCAAGATTACCGTAAATACAATGATGAACACGAAAAATCTGAGAAAATTTACTTTCGCCGTGAATCCAGTAAAAATTAAAATCTTACAAGAGCAAATGCTAATCTATTTAAAATTACGAATATTAACAAATGTATTTAACAACGTGTACGGATCAAATTATGTTCCTACCTTGAAATCAATTATGGTTGCTCTTGTCACGGGAACATTTTTTATTTGTGTACGACTGGTGCCGATGGGTAATATTGTTGTAGGATTCCTTGGAATTTCATTGTTTCCTATCACGATGATTTGCACTACAATGTATATAATTTTTACAGCAATGGTGAATCACTACAGTGCCATATTTGGTAGACATGTTAGAAATGGGGCGTATGAGGGGCAGCTTGGTCGGAGAATTGTTAGGAGTTTTAAAGTGGAAGCGGTTAAATGTGGCGAGTTTTATATTATCAAAAGAATGACTTGTTTTAGTATGCTGGATATGATATCAAATATGTGTGCTTCGGCACTTATTAGTGTACAAATTTAGCTGAACGATAAAGCTTTGTGGAAGTTCCAAATTGTTTTATAAGTTGTAAATAATAACGAAGACGTTTCATGCAAAAAGTTTATCAGTCTAGCAAATTGTAAAATGTAACTTCTGTCTGAATGTTGTAATTGCTTTGTAGTAAAAAATTCTACACATTGAACTTTCAAATGAATAGCTTTATTTTAGAAATGTAAATAAATTATAATCATTTGACTAGAAATTACAGTGAAAATTTACTAGACCAGTGTAATGGTTTAGAATTACGATTTGATGAGAAATAAAAAGTTAGCTAAAATTCGACTTTGATGGTTCATTAAAATAAAAAGCTTTTTTCGGATAAAATTTATTAGTCCATTTTCACCGTTTCTGCTAATGCATGCTGATGCGGTTGCCAGTTGGAAATTTTTACAAGTGTGTTCGGTGGAATAGTTCATTAACTAACCTATTCCGCTGTATGAAAACATCATAAAAATATTCCATGCTCAATATTTGATAGCTGCTAAAAGCCTGTAGGATTTTTAACAAATGTAAATTTACCTCTAATTTCGTTTTCCGATATCCTGAAAAACTAAATGTGTTTTATGAGGCACGATGATATTTAATATTTTCAATCTAATCTTTATTGGAAAATTCCAACTTATTGGGTCAACCAATAAAAACAGGTTAGGAATAAAGTCTATCTATTTTCAACACTGCTTAGTATAATATACTTGATTGTTAAATGTAGACACTTAACTAAATAAACTACAGGTTTAACCAAGCACATCATTTCCTCATTGACAGTTAAAATACAACCCAAAGCTGGCGTATCACTAACACTATACATGGTAATTTAATTAGCACTTACCATTTAGATAATTACCACTTCCCAGAACTAAATTTTCTCTTTAAGTTAATGGTATTGAGAATATAATGCGATATTTTATGGCAGTGCTTTCAACGTTACATACATTTTATTTTTTCATCTTTTTACTCTTGTCTGAAGTGCTAATCAAAAGTTGACTTTTGAGAGGTTATCTATAGCAATATTATGCGTTTGTTCTACGACATTCTTGATATGATTCTCCACTGAAATAACTCATTTCCGGTATCGAGTTTTCTTGTCTAAAATAATAATGACGCTGACGGAATATATACACAAGCAAATCTTGAAAATTCAAGGAATTTTGCCACGAGTTCCGAGAAACCGTGCTAAAATAATATCCGGATTTATCCTAAGTTGCTTCGAGTATCAACCATATCGTTGGAGCGCCAAGTTGGGGAAATTTGTTTCAAATCGATATCCAACACATTTGATGATCTACTTTGTAGCATCATTGTTGGTATTGAGTGCTGGCTATCTCGCTTCTGAACTTTCCCCTGAATTTCAACAAAACACTGAAAGAAAATACGATGCTGTACACCTTTTCATGGGAGCAATGTTTTTCCTGTACACTTACAATTTCTACATTCATCCCAGAATTGCACCAGTTTATTGTCAATACCTCAACTCTGCTATGCAGGTATACCAAAGTATAAAATTAGAAAAGGCAATCCAATTATTCCTATGTAAAAAACGTACCCTTGCTACAAGTTTCGGTGAATCATTATTGGCAACGGAATGCAGATTGTTCAGATTTATAGCTGCGTATTTTCCTCTATTTTTGGCCTTAGCATCTGTCCTGTCTCCAAAATCAGGTTTCAATCCTTTCGCAATTGTTGACCAGAAACTTGAAATTAGTGATATTTATATGAAGGATGCTAAAGTTGATATAATTATTTTCCAAATTTTATATCGCTTGGCCCAGTTAACTATAATTTGTGTTTGGTTACATTTTATAATTCCCATAAATACATTTCTGTTTCTGGAAACACTTTCTTTTCATCTGTCATACTCAACGAGTCACTCGGCCTGCTTGGTTACGGGTAAGAAAAATATAATAATTTTTAAAACAAAATATTTCATTGATTCCCTAATATAGTAATAATTTTATTTCAGAAAAATATCCTCAGCTTCCGACGGCGTATTTTACAGAAAACTACAAATTCTGACCAATTTCTCAAATGCGCTTCAATCCAACATCATAATAAATTTTGTAATTTTGCTAACAAATTCCAACGGAATTTGCTGTCTTTGTTTTTTCGTACATTCCTGGAAACATAATCAAATTCTTGCTCCAACTTTACTTTGGTTAATCTTTGAAATGTGCTTACTATTTATTGTTTTTGTATTTATTGGCTATACCTCGAACGTCCGCCAAACTTCAGTACAAGTAATGGACAACTTTGAAAGAATGTTATCTCAAGAAATTTCCAGGTTCTCCAGGAAATCAGACATGCATTTTCTAAGGAAGAATTTGAAATCATTGGCTCCTCTCAGAATTCAGTTCCTTGGCGGAAGCTATTTCGAACGTTTGACACCGCTTAACATGCAACAGTTTTACATTAATTGTGCAGCAAACTTGCTACTCGTTATTTCGTAAGGGGATACCTACTTAATTTGGTTAATGTTGTATGAATTAAGAAAGCAGTATAAAATAGTAATAGGACTAATATCCAAGCGCATAAATTACAGATTTACGAATTGCTTAATTATAATAATATCCTTGGTTATATACATTGCAATGCAGAACTTTATAGTCGAATCATTTGTTATTGTCAGGTTTTCATAAACTTTCTAAATGATTTATAAAGTATACATTGTTGGGGCAAGTTGAGAAAAGATAAATCGATTGGTGTCATCCAGCAAAACTTGGCATGTCGTGCACTCAGCTTACTTTAATTTTGCCGAAGGCTAAATGCAATTAAGAGTTCTACGATGTAATAGAAAATTATGATCCAGATATCGATTAAGTAAATATTAAACATTTCCTGAACAATTGAAATCATTACTCCAATTGCCTATTCTGAAATATAATTACTATGCTCATATAAGTAATACAGGTTATCAATTTTATCTGGAGGTAATTATTTTTTTGTAATTCCCTATTTAATAGTCACTTTGTAATTATGTTCGTGTACCGAAGGCATTTAGCTTTGCCTATCGCTGCATCCTGAACTAATGCTACGTATACGGTAGGCTTTGTCAAGTGAACTCTGGATCTGTTCTTATTAAAACTATTGCAACAATGAAGAATACTCTAGCTTTCATTTTGACATTATTTTTCGTAAATTGTTCTTACTCAAGCGAATTCCAAAGCGCGAAACTATTTGCCATCAATATCGGAAACAAAACAATTCAACTTAAACTCTGTAACGAAACTGGTAATTTTTCGAAATTTAAATACTGTTATCCGAAATCTTTCGAAATTCCAGGGGTACAAGCTCTATATCCAATATCATTGGAAATACCACTACCACATATTATTACAGACACAACAGTATCGTCGGATATTGTGATTGAGAATTTAAACGATTTGTTGAAATCTTTTGATCACTGCCTTGTATTTATGTTGACTTCGAATCATCGTCAAGACTATACAGGTTTCCGAACCCCGGTTCTGTTAAACGCAATAGAATATTTGGTTCCCGTTGTCAATTCCAGAAATCATTTCAATTCCACACATAGATACCTTATCCTTTCTAAAGGTTTACCACAACTAACCCTTCGTGGCATGAAACTAGTTAACGGGCGTTGCTCATTTTCCAATTATTATCGCCATTCAATTTCAGCCATATGTGCATCTTTAGAGTTAAACTCTTTTTCTGTTAACACTCGACCATGGAACTGTATAGTGTCAATTGACATGTTTCCAAAAATGGAGATTTTGTATGGAATAGCTTACCAAAAAGATTCCAATGCTGCCAGTATATTTCTAGATACCTTATTAACCACAGAGGATCAAGGCTACTATGAATCTTTGCTACCTTCTCTATCCAATACATCACCAGTTCATATGATCATTCTTGAGGAAAAGCAGTTTCATCAGTCGAAAGCTAGTAAGGACGAACAATTGAAACGATGGACTCGGGATACACTAAGGGTTGGAAATAGTGTTGATTTAATTACTGCATTAATAGCAACTGTAAAAACCCGTAAAG
>JAHZMV010001915.1:0-11621 GCA_027743765.1 Coecobrya sp. COE2
ATTTTGTAACGAGGAGTTCCTGTCACCGGCAGGAATTTTGCTTAGCTTACGAAGGCAACGATGAAGCGTAAATTAAAACTAATTGTACATACCTTACTTCAGTTTTTAACTAAATACTATCGTATGTATAACTGAACAAAAATTCTGTGCATAGTATAACTTTGCCATGTATTTATTTAGCCATAACCTTTAAGAATAGCTTACTTCAATTTCCGACTCTTGTAAAGGTTTCCGAACAAAGCGTTTCTATTGACTGGCAGGATTTGAAATTGGGAAAAGGAACATGCCAATATTCCGTGAACACCGTTTGGTGTTTTCTCAGAAATAGATGAGACGATTTTCCTCAAATCTTATTACAATACGTCATTTTTCACCCTTTGCATAATATACATATTTAAAACACTGCTCAGTACGCTGACACCTTTTTTATGTTTTAAATTACCTTTCACCCATTTCCTGTCAAACAGATTGACTTTTTAGCAATTATTTGTAGCAATTTCCAACTTTAGGAAAATCTAAGAAATTAATGGCATGTATAGGTTTTTCAGAGTGTTAAGTGCATATATTCCTCGCACGTCATCCCGCTATTTATTTTAGACATTGCAATTTAACGATCAAAGAAAAACACTTCCACAAAATGTTAAATGAATGACCCCAACGTGCTCTTGTACAATATTTAATATTAAAGCATCCTGTCGGTGTATATGTTAAAACATGTGCATGTGTATACGTACTACTTTATACGATACTAGAAATGAAAAATACTATTTATTTTAGACATTACAATTTAACGATCAAAGAAAAACACTTCCACAAAATGTTAAATGAATGACCCCACCGTGCTCTTGTACAATATTTAATATTAAAGCATCCTGTCGGTGTATATGTTAAAACATGTGCATGTGTATACGTACTACTTTATACGATACTAGAAATGAAAAATAAATGACATGTTGTAGAAAACACTTGAACTTTCACTCAAAGAGCATTACATCAGTACGTTACTTGAATGAGAAAGCTTACAGGGTCGATCCTACCTACTGAGCTATGTATCTACCTAAATGCGTTGAAGAATTTTACTTTTTTTAGGTTCATAAGCCCTTCCAATTAATGTAATGCTTATACTTTGTCTTAACCAAAGTTTCACACTTGTCAGTCGGTATCACAAGAGCATGACATACTAAATAAATAGATTCTTTAATTAAAAATGAGCAAGCAAGTTTTTAAAAACTCTTGAGATTTTCCAACTCCAGCATAATTAAGTACGCTGTTAATACCTTGGTACGTTGTTGTAAATCATTAATGTAATATATTTCTTGCATCACCATTTCAATGATTGGATCGGATCAGTTTGGATAAAGCTAGGGATTTCACTTTCCAGAGATAAAAACTCGTGAACATTGTTGATCTGCTTTGTTGGGATTTGTTTTTATAAAATGCTTACAGGGTATATATAACATGTCATGTCTGTCATGAATCCTACGGGTTGTTGTAAGTTGTAGATAAAACTTTCATTAAGTTTGTGATGGAAAAATCCAGCTTAGAGTAGAATTATGCTCGTTGTCGGATGCGTTGCCGGTAGGCTTCTGGCTAGCATGAAAAGAATGTATATTGAAATGTAAATACCTTAAAAGAAAATATTAATCTAGGATTTGGGTCATATTCGAAAACATATTACCAAATAAGCACGTTTTTCCCTATCTGTACCATAGTTAGCAAAACAACACTGGGAAAGTATAACCATACATTTCCCGGTTCCCCTTTTGATATAATCGAGAACCCCTTTTTGACGCTTAAACATTTAAAATGCCCATAAAATACATAAATAATAACACAAAACTGGATACTAACGTATATAATGTATGTACCGAGATAAAATATGTTGAGTTATATATAGTTATTCGTTAAAACCAGATTTTTATATAAATTGCATATAAAAGGAAGGTGGTAGGTTATACCACATAATAACCATGTACTATACCCCTCTCAATTCTATATTTAGCTATACGGTCACACACAACTTTAATTTACTTGAATGCTTCTGATTTTTTCTTTCTTACTGCTCCCCTTTCCAAAATAATGTGGACGTGTTTTTTACGGATGAACAGAGATCGATAAGGAATTTGCAGTAAGTGGCATTTTTTATGACATGAAGGGATGTAGATGTATAAGCCTTTACCCCATTTCTCTCAGTGTGTATTTTTTTGTTCCTTTCCTTCTATTAAGGACTCTAGACGAACAAGTAACTTTAAGCACCTTTTCGCTTGATTCGTATATGTTGCGTCATTTGGTTTACTTTTTGCCACATTCAAGCAAGAGCCATTCTTTAAAAACGGATGAAATTGATTTTTATATGCTTTGTTAGAGTGTTTGAGTATGTTTATTATTATATAATTTATATACATACCTTTTCCGAAAAGATTAGGAAAAGAGTTATATGTGAGAGAAAGCAATAAGAAGATGATAATGATAGTCATTATTATTTTTATTTTCGATACATTTCATTCACAGATGCGACATATGGCTGCATGAGAGCCTTGGGGAATTTGTGTCAGAATTTGGATTTGCCAATGACTCGATCCCCATTTCTGTTGCGACATTCTCCAGGGAATCCAAACCGGACATTATTTCCATTTCCAACATTTACGAGGACAACTCGCATACATTCAACCCTTTTCAAAAGACGCAGGGTCATCCGGATGTGGGCGAGTGTTTAGATAGCACACCACTTTTATTGCGGATTGTCTTGGACGGTAGGTTTCTCACAACTTGAAATTGAGTCCTTATAATGATTATAAAATATTTTGATGCATGAAATAAGAAAAGAAATTACGATTTCCTATAGCCGATAATACTCACATAAAAAAACTTTATATATAAATATTATGCAATCGTGAGTCAAAACGAACAAAAGGGCAAATGTTATTTTCTTTGAATTGGAAGGATAAGTAAAGTCAATAAAAATGATACGATTTCCAGTGGTTCCAATGGGACCGACATGGCATGGCACAATCTCATGCTTTTATATTACATGGTCGCTTTTGAGGGGGTGTTTGCCATAGGCGTTGCTTTGATGCATCATAAAATTACCTATGTATTCGTTTGAGCGCATATGTCCACAAAAAGCTTATCTTAAAGGTTACTCTATTCACACGATAATTTAATTTGACAGCTCCCTATCCGAAACTAAAAGCTGGAAGGGAATTCACCGTGTTGGAATCTATTCGACGAGCTGTTGCTGGACTCGCCGGAATTTCTTTGTTGAGGGTGACTGATCTCGCTGTAAGTGCTATATACTCTACTTCTGTTTGGATTTTAAAGATTTCTCATCTTCTTTTTTACACACAATTCCTATTTCCTTTCATATTGATTCATGGATTCATGTTGTAAACCCAAACATTTCCAAAATGATTTAGTTGACAGAATGGCCAAGTGGAACATCCGCTTTCTGGTTTTCTCTCAGACAAATTGTAAACTTCCAAGAGCTGTCACGAAATAATAACACTAGCCACTCAACCATTGTCTTCCCTTTGGCTGATGCGTATAGGATACTCAGGGATGTTATTTCCAGGCATGATGTTACCCTTCGTGTTGACCTTTCTCCAAATGAGCACATGGTGGGTGGTTATCCACATGACACTGCAAGAAAAGTTTTTTATTGCCTGTAAATGATTTTATGTGGGAGTCATAATGTCCGGAAACTAAAAAGAAAATCTAATTTTTTTTCTTCTAGTTGGTGGGTATTCAGAGAGGCTCTCTTATTTCTATTCCACGCGCACTTCATCCAATCTTCATGAGAAACATAAACTCCAAGTCTCTGTCCGTTATAAAGGCTTCATATACTTCAGGTAGACACCTACATGCATCCATCACTGTACATAGTTTTAATTTGACAAACTTTCATTTTCTTAAAAATCCAATATTTTTTTCGCTTTGCAGGAGCAGTAGCTGGCTTGGGACTGGCTATGGCTGTTTTAGGACTTGCAATCGGCCTGCTTCTTGGTTTCGTCCTGTGGAACGGCTCAACAAGAATGAGATACTGGAGATCACCGTGGGCAAATAGCCCCATTCCATACGGCTTGGATGCATAAAAGTTTTCAGGAAAAGCCCGATCATTTGTAAAACTGGAGAGTTTTATGTGGAAATTAATCATGCTATTAACTATGTTTGATACCCTGTATTGATGGAAATGTTCTGGGTAGGTTGCTACAAAATATGTAAACCTAAGTAGAAAGTTCAAAAGTGAGCATTTGGAGTATACAGATACTACACGAGCAATTAATTGTTAAACTAAATAAATTAATTGTCAATCAATAAAAATCAACATCAGGAAGGTACAAGTTTATTTTAACATAAAACTTTAAAAAAGTAGCCAAATATTTAGTACGTATTTACGTAATATACTTTTCAAAGTCAATCTTTTGAAAATCAATAGTAATAAAATAAAATGTACTTATTTCCTTCAATGTAAAGAAATGCTCATTTCAGCGGTCAGCAATTATAAATCATGTTAAGGTTGTACAATATTATTATTGAATTTAAAAAAGAATATTCAGTTTATGAATATTATAAATACGCATTCGTGTTTCGAAATAAGTTTACTACTAATAGTTATGTAGGTGGTACTTGTCTCTTGTACTGACACTTATAAATAATCATGCTACAATCTTGATGGAAGCAAATAAATTTCAACGAACATTTTCATGAGTCTGAGGATTTCAAGATTTTTTCAAAATTCATATAAACTAGTCAGCATACTCTGTAAAACATAATGTTTCAATAGAATCCAATTGACCACTATTCCCATCATCAATCACTGTCAACTCCTGACAATGTACCCCGTCATTCCTTCCAAGCTATCACAATTGACAATCGATTCGGTTACATGCGACTTGAGCTTCACAGTTAAGTGTAAACCGAGAAGCACCTTCATCTTAATTGGATTGTAAGCTTAATTGCCAATGCGCAAGTGATCATCAGAAATCATGCAACATGATATACGATTATGATTTAATGCATCTACTCATGAATTACGAATTTCTACCAACGTAATCGTAAATCGACGAGTATAATCGAATCGTCCTTCTAATGACTTTATTCTCATAATAATCCAATATTATGGCAATGTCAACCTGTTCAGCCATATTTAACAATAAAGATTCCAAGTCATTTCAATTTCACAATTGATAACCATTTAATTTTTCGATTTCTTTCGTTTACAATATTATACAACAAACGTTATAGTTTTCAAAAGTATAAAGATAAAAATTTGTAGATTTTAGTAACAACAACGGCAAGTTAGCATTGGAGGGACAAAATTGTCAAAAAGTTATAGAAAATGGTTTGTGCAATAAATTAATTTTACTTGACCCCTGTGCTTTTGTTTAGTGACATTTTATATTTAAAATACCTTATTGTATAACAATAATAACAACGATGAAATTCTTTATGAATCAAAATGAAAACAACTTAAGCTCTAATGACTATTTACATTACATATATACTTTACATGGAACTACATCTAAAAAATTGCAAGTGCAAATATTTTTCTATTTTTAATCCTCTATCAACACATATAATGGTATAAACCTTTAAACGTCTGTATAGCTGACGACACAATTTTTTACCTTTTTTGCGAATGAGAATTGCACATTATTACATTAGTCACAAAAGCAGCGTGTGAAATGTTGTACAGCCAGTTACAATGTTATACCAAATTATACGACTAAAGAAAGCAAAGAACACAAAACCCATATTAATTCATAAGTACATACTAAAATACCACTTTTTGGTTCAAATTACACAAACAAAGCTAATTCCATCTGTAAATTGGGTCAAGTCCAAAGACCAAACCTAGTGCAATTATTATATAGGACAGTTACATGGAATGCGAAACTGACCTCAAAACCTTAACAATTTACTCAACTGAGGAAAATACAATGTAATATGAGTAGTAAGAAAATATGAGTACGTGGAAAGTTATTTAATTTGCTTTATAATCCTCAAAATCTAGAAATAATTTCTGTACATATTAAACTAATACTCAAAACTGCAGTTATATGAAGATAAAAATAAATATATATTATTGTAATTATAATATTAATCTCTACATATGTATATATTCTACATAACATTAACGCTTACACTACTTCTTCTCATTGTCAAAATCATAGTAATCTTCAACCTCATCAGCCCATGAGGTGGACAGCAGAGTCTTCTCTAACTCAGCCTCACTTTTAATCTGATCCTTCCTGGACAGATTTTTGTCAAGAACAGTGGAATTCAAGCATTCATTACCAGAAATACTCAATTCATTTTCCGACTCGCTTGCACTCCTTGAGCTACTGCAATGAATTTTGCCAGCAGCGCAATCCAGAAATCCGAGTTCAGCAGAAAATGCTGCTGCGACTGACGAAGTGGTGGAAGTGGAGCCAGATGCTTCGGATGTAAACGACTCGTTGAACTTTTCCATCTCTGACTCATTAGCAGCTAGTTGCTCACTTGCTGAAACAGGATACTCACTCCAGCAGTGCAAATTTATTCGCCACTGTTTGACAATCCCGTCCCAAGCTCTTCGGCTGTATTTACGAAGTTTATTAGGTGTCTTTGGATGACATGGTTGGCGGGTGTCCCTAAAATTTATAACATAAATACACACAATTATAATTTTGTACTTGCATTGCAATCATATGAATTTTTAGCATTCAACTAAAATACTTTTACATACTTTGGTACAGCTTGCAAATAATTGAAATACTCTGGCGTATTTTTTCCATATTCAATCTGCTTCGTCCTTCTAGAAATGACTCCTGGATCAGTTTCCTTTTCGAAATTAGCCACATGTCCATCAAAGGGGCGTTTCAATCGGCTCCTAACATCTGCATTGTCATCCCTTCCTTCGTTGTCATTAGCAGACGCAGACCGTTTGAAGGATCTTGCGCTTGGAGGCCGCAAGTGGAACTTCTTGTCAAATTCGGTTGGGCTTCGTATTTCAACTTTAACATGCTCCTCCTCCTCCTCATCGTCCGCTTCCTCCTGTGCTTGTTTCCACTCGTTTTCATTCGCATTTGGCATCTCAAAATCGTCAATTGTTCCACTCTGATGGAGTTCCAATTCGACGTCTTCTTCAAAGTCAACATCGACCTTGAGATGTTCATTATGAAATCGGCTCCGCTTGGCCTCTGTCGCCTCCCCAGAAAGTAGGGCGTCCATCTCTTGTATCGTCTTGAAAGTACAAAACTTGTATCGTCAGGGGTAAATGTGGAATGCAATTAACAATTGGCAGCTCCTGTGAATGATATAACCTGAAAAACCAGAACAAAACAATCACATCATTTAAATGAACCACATTTTATACGACTTTTCAGAATCTGAAGTCATTTATCAATTACACCACTTTAATATAATCAAACATTTTCAATTTACCTTTTCTCGAACACCAAGAATTGAAGATACCCAAAAAACGATGAAGATGTAAACAAAGAGACTTCACTCACATAAACAGACTAGCAGGTTATCAAACTACCTTAAAGATTCGCTTGAAAATTAATAATAATTCTACTAACCAACTAAAAACTTAACTGCGGAGACTAGTCAAATTACAAAACAGTTTAGATTTGATGTGTGCGTGGGTGGATAAATAAATAGCTTGGATGCAAATTTAACAGCGGATCTCTCTACTCAAACAACATAGCCAGACTAACTACTTGACAGTCAGCTTTCTGCAAACAAAAAAGCCTTCGAGACAGCTTGCTAGAGTAGCAGATTGTGGGAGACAGAGAGCTCGCGCCAATCCGTTTCCCACCTTTCCTTTCACCACCTTCAACACAACAAGCCAAACAAAGACAAGCGACAGAGCCAAAAAATTCATGCGGCTCTTTTTTTACGGCGGAAGTTCAGCTTCGCGTCCAAAATTCCCGTCTTGTTTTTTTTCATGTAATATTTTCGGTTAGAAATTAAAATAAGGTGGCATATTAAGGATAATTCATGAGATCATAATTAATTATGCAACATTTTGAGCTTGATGAAATGAAATGCGTACAGGTGAGATGAGACAGGTCACAGGCAGGTGAAATTTTTTTTATCAAAATGAACCTTGTTATAAAAATAGATAAATTTGTATTACATATTGCATTGTTAGAAAAAAATGTCAATCTAGTCATGTCGGCTAATGTTTTGCCTGAGTGGTTGGTTTTAGGACTAATTGGTTTAGGATGGTTAGAGAAAATCAGCTTTGATTTCCGATTTCCGGCTAAGTTGATGATGATATTTACATAAATTCACTTTTACTCCATTTATTCTACTTCTTGACCAGTTTGCAGTTCATACATGATATCTTAAAATTAATAGTTAATTTAGCCGTGGAACATAAATCCGTTGATAATTTCAACAAGAATCAAAGTGTGTACATACCTATACACTTTTTGTTTGTATTAATTATTATTTCTTGTGTATATTTTTTGAGAATTCTAAGGCTAAATTAAAGGAGTTATTTAATAGCAACAACATTCTACCTCAACGTTTAGGATTTTTATCACTAGATCAATTATAGGATTTAGGAGTTTCCTCAAATTGACATGATTTGAAATGAATGACAAAAATTATATTTTGCGTTTTTATGTTATATTCGAATGGCCATAAATATGATAGGATTGGGGTGACATAGGAAAGTTCAATAGATACATACTAGTCTATCAGACAGTATAGGACAAATGTATGAACTTGAAAGCTTTTAGCATGGGTAATACCCATTGGGTATTATTATCTGGAAATATATTACTTTACCAAATTCTGGACATGTATGTCTAAGTTTAATTATGGACATGCCCACAAGATACCTTTTAGTAGGATTGGATTAGATCTAGAGAACGGTCATTTATATAAACGATGACAAGCTGCAGCTTTATGACAAAACAATATGCACGCCAAAAGCATCTTGCCTTCCTTTTGAGCCTCTGGAATCTCGCCATTCGAGAGTATCAATAATGATACTTTGGAACACTTAAATTATCCTTCTTGACTCCTTAATTATTATTTTCATATGCATGCATTTAATTTTGATATTTTGCTACTTTGCCTAAAAATGTACTTTCTCGTATGGGGGTCCTGCTTCGTTCCTTGATGAACGTTAATTATTCGGAATGTCTTATTTTAAATGGTATGTGTCTTGATAGGTAAGAGTGTACATGTTAATACTTACTGTAGACACACAATGTACCATAGGTATTTCTAATGAAGTTGAAGTATAATGGAGTAAAATATTTCTACTTTCTGCTTAATTTGCAAACGTCAAAGAATGCTTTAATTGGAATGGTGTTGCACATTGCAGCTAAACTACGAGAAACAGGAGCATAATATAATATCTACGTATATAGGTAAGTATAAAAACTATAAATTCAACATCGGCTTCCCTTTTCTTGTCACTATCGTGCAAGAGCCCATACAAGCCAGTGTTGACACCGCACCGATCGTCTTGCTTGAAGGTTGGGTGTCTTGATAGTTTGTCTCATCTAACTAACGATAGGCTTACCCGAGTTTTTGCAAAATTTATATTTTCTTCCCAAATTCTATCTTAAATTCGATACAAAATGAAAGCGTATTTAGTGTTGGCATTTTTTATGATGCAAGAAATTGCTTTAGTTGTAATGTCATCTTCCTCAGATAGTTCCGAGGAAATATTTAAGGAGCAAGCAATTATCCAGACGCTCATTCAGAATGAAAATGAAGTGACGGCGAAAGACGATCTGCAGGAGAAAATCAAGCCACGTTCTCCACAATACCCAATTGAAGTATTGAAACAGTTTGAGTTAAATTCTGCATTTCCTTCAAGCACCAGCAACGGGCATGCCAGTAGTTCCATCACTCTAAAAATTCACAATGAGACCTATACCAAACGTCGTGATCGCATATTTCATGTTTGGCTTCCGGCTGAAATCATTGGTAAGTGCCACCTTCTTCTAGATCAACTTCTTTTACATCTAAATCTCATGGCATACGTATATACTACCGTACTAATTCATTTTTAAGTCAGGACTGATTTTTAAAGTAGGTTATCCAATTTCGTTGTCTTTGGTATATATAATAACGTAGTTAATTTTAACCTACAAACGTCATACATTTTATCATATCACTAGTATTACGGTTATGCACGCTCCGTTATAAATTGATACATAGAGTGAAAGGTGCATATTAATGGGACCATACACCATACCGGACACCTGCAAACTAAACATTTTTTTAACAGTTCATATACTATTCATATGCAAAACGCTGCAAATTTTATGTTTTCTTCTGGGAATGCAGTTTATGACTAGTTACTGGGAATTATCAAGATTGAATTATAAATGGGTGCCCATACTGACGGCTACGTAATTGCAATTGCATAAGGAACGGTTATTCTATTATTAACAAAATGATTAGATTTTGGACGAATTCGCAACTATTACATTTACAACCGAAAACGTATTAGGTATGTATATTGGTTTTAAGCAGTTTATGCACAGTTTTATGAGAATATCATCATGGGGCGTAATGAGACAAAAAGCTAAAAATTAGTCGGTCTATCTAGGTGAGCAATTCTTTACCATGTATTGTCACTGCGTTAAATGAAAAAAATATGAAAATTGGGTACCGTATTTAATACATCAATAAATTCATGGAAGAAAGCATACCTAATATATCTAGGTGCAATTTTTATACAACGTTATTCCATACAATTAGGTATGTAGGATTTTAATTGTCAATACTTTTGTTCTAAAATACTTGGCGTAATTGAATCCTATGTATAGTAAAAGATGCCATGTAAAACTCGTTGAAATTTATTAACTTCTAAAGAGTTACTTAAAATATGTCATGCAAAAAAGAGTGCAACCTATATACACGTATTCATAAGTATTACGATAAAGGACAAAAATGAAAATGGGGACACTCTAATTTGACCGATTGAATTATGACAGATTTTACTATATGCGCAGAAAATTATTGGCAATGATTATACTACCTTCGTTTTAGATTCATAAAGTGTAGTTCAATAAACTTTGGCATAATCATATATTAGACATGCATTATAAAACACTATGGAACACTTGCCATTGAATACATTGGTTATTTTATTTGCGCTTTATTGCCTACACCATGAAACAAAGTATATTTACTGATGCTTTCATTAACTTTTCTCTCACAAATAAAAAATCTGTGTTAACAAACAAATTGCTAGCTAGATGAATTCATAAGGTATTGTTTTGAATTCCAAATCGGAAGAGGGATATGTACGTATTAACTGTGATTTTCATGTCGGCAGTTAACAACTGTGAGGGGTCAGATATCCATTTCTATATTTTGAGCAATGTAAATATGCATGATTAAGATTTACACACTATTGAAAATCCACCATTGGCACCACATTCCCAATGTTTTATTAAATAAACATACCTAATAATATGCAATTTTTGTACACATCTTTGCACGTGTTCTTTAATCAGAGATAATTTGTTTTAGGTACAATGTTTACAATTTACTGAGACCATTTTATAGCCAGTGCATGCAAAATGTTACATACTTTTTAAAATGGGTTGAGTGATGACGTAAGTCCAGTAGCGTGGTTATATGAGTATTTTTGTAAT
>JAHZMV010001915.1:11723-36598 GCA_027743765.1 Coecobrya sp. COE2
ACCATTTTATAGCCAGTGCATGCAAAATGTTACATACTTTTTAAAATGGGTTGAGTGATGACGTAAGTCCAGTAGCGTGGTTATATGAGTATTTTTGTAATAAGGGGAAAGTTAAAGGGTTAAGCAAATCAGTTCTTATGAATGGTAATAACAAACTTCCTTCGAGATAGAAAAATAAACTTTTTTAATTTTGTTGGCTACTGCGACGGAAAGGGAGAGTACCTACCTAAACAAATAAGTAAGATTTTACCAAAAGGTTATGAATTTTTATTTTCACATTAGTTTTAAGATAATAATGATCGTTGAATCATATCATAAACTGTCCATAATAATATTATGCATATGAATGTCGCTTGTCAATGAGGATCCGGCATCCATTAAAGTTGTTTGTATATTAGAACCCAGAAAGTCCATTCACAATTTTCTGGGCTCGACGGCTCCAGGTTTCTTGATAAGGACGATTTTAATCTCTGTTTTGCAACACATTTTATCTGTTTAGCTTGTTTTTGAGACAATAACATAAAAATGAACTAGTTGTGTGATTTGTTTTGTTAGATATGGATTTATGAATGTATTCGCAAAGAAAAATGTTATGGTTGTAATTGTGCGTATAACTTTACATAATGCATTTCTTATTTCTTTCACAGACGCTAATAGGACGATTGTGAGATTTCAGCAAACTCTGTCACGCGACTACTTTGGAAACTTTACCTCTAGTCAAATTACACTAACTTTACGAGAAGATATTCAATTGAGTCCCAGAACATATCTGAAAATGTACAACAAATGGGAAACTACTGATGCTTTACTGGTACAACAAAGATTGCCTATTACTACAAAAATGGAAAACTATATTTATCATCGTTTTAGTAAAAATGTAACATCAACCATTTAATTTATATTTCAGCATGAATCCATTGAAACTCTGCACATTCAGCCAGGCAGAAAGTTTCACACATTCGACATTACAGAATTTATTTCTACATGTCTAAAGAAGAGTCTGACAGAACCAAATTTCATTAACATTGGCTTCCAAGCGTATGAAACTCATGGACGGGGAATGGCAGAGTTGGAGTTTACAAGACTCTTTGATGTCCAAGTCGATATGCCACTCATAATTTTCTTTTATGGAGGTTTTGTACCACCCGAAATTGACTTAAAGTAAGTTGATTATTAACTCATTTATGATTACATGTAAGCAAAATCAATTTGTCTGTGCTTTCCCCAATAATTGAATTATGTATATACTTTGTTCATATGTATCTAACGTTTATGAATTTTTTGCTTTCTCTTCTAAAGAGCTTCTTCTAGGAAACGTAGGTCCACTGACACCACAAATTCTCAAGCAGGACGCCCCTCCACCCAATGCCAACGTCGGAGTTTCACGGTGACGCCTGAAGAAGTGGATTGGAACAACGTGGTGGAACCAAAAGAACTGGATCTTGGGTACTGTTCTGGAACTTGTCCATTTCCACTAGAGGATCAACATTATAATTTCACCCTTCATTCATTTCTCTTGGATCGCTACAGGTAAATTGCATTTTTATTATTATTGGATATTATTGGAATCAGGGACAAAATATTTTTATGATGATATAATTTTTAATGCAGGCTTCATAACGGCTTGAGGGCACCAAGCGATTTTCCACATTCTACGTGCATACCCTTAACGTACAAATCGGTGACAATTCTTGAAACGATAGGAGCAGATCAGATAGAAGCAGGAACTATACGAAATCTTTCGGTTGAAAGCTGTGGATGCAGGTAATGAACACTCGAAGGTTTCACGGCTGCGCAATGTACCCTTATACCTATGAATTATGACTTTATTATATTATGATAAATATATTCAATTTGTGTGATGACTATTATGTATTATAACGAGGGGTAGATTTTATTTTCAGTATAAAACAGTTTACTGTGTTAGTATGTAAGAGTAGATACTATTTATACACCTTCCATTGATAATTTTGTTCCAACTAATATTATAATGCTGAATGTAAGTATATTAAAACAGCAATTATTAATAAATTCCGTCACTAATATTTTCAAGACATAAACTATCATTGGCTTTTATAAACAAATAAATATACACAGTTAACATTAAAACCGAAATATTTTTTCATTGAAATTGAAACTGATATTTCATAGCTTGTATACTTTTCACCATTATCCACTTGAAGTTCAAGTCTTGAACGGATAAAGTAGAAAATATCCAGTTGTCTAATCGCATTCATTCGTACAAATTTTTGATGGTACTACTGCTCCAATCAAACTGAAATAACTACTTTCACATCATCGGACCAGATCCCGGTCCCATATGAGGTCCTGAAAATTGCTGACCCGGTGTCATCATTGGCTGGCCTAGTGGTGGCCTTACCATTGGACCCCCACCTGGAACCTAAATAATAATAAATATTTCATAAAAATATAGTGAAGAGAAAACAGAGACTATAATCATTACAATGAGCATCATAAATTAGGAAATTACATTTTGCATAGGTTGTGGCTGTAAAGGTTGCTGAATAGGGGGCGGCGGCTGATTTTGTTGTAATGGTGTGTCTGGCGGCAGAGCAAGATTTGCTAAAAGTTCTTGTACAGATGGAAAAATAGAACATTCCATGCTTCCTTGGCTGAAATCTGAGAATCGTCTCAATTGTTGTGAAACAACGGCATACTCAGGAGGTGCTAAAATATGCATTAGTCAGGAAATTTCATGAACACCGTGAATTTCAGAGAAACTTAAAAACGCAATTTTAGAACAACTAAAACAAAACTACTTACGTGGTCCCATAGCTCGTTTTTCTGCTAATTGAGTCATATTGGTAGTTATTTCATGAATAAGAGGAACCACTATAAAAGGCACTTTTTCAGGGTCTGATGATGGATTCATATCTGTTTCCATCGGTTGAATATCAGAGTTTGCTCTCGTCAGCAAAAGCTAAAATAAAAAATGTAAAAAATATTGAAGAACTCAGCATTTCATAAGTCACTCAGCATTGCAACGAAATGCAACAAGAAAAATTACACCATTAACTCATTAAGTAACACATTAACTTACGTAGAGTAATATCTTGCTTTGTGAAGTTACAATAGCCGACATTCCTTGAGGAATTATGGGCATTGCTGACGGAGGCACTGTTAGACAAAGTTGCACACTCCACTTCCAGTTATGCTGCTCAATTATTGCTGGATTCAGCTGGAGGCGTATAATTTGTATACAATCGCGAATGATGCGTGATGGTAATGATATCATTTTAAGAAATGCTGATAGGCCATTGGGACGGAATGGTGGACAAACCACTTTGGTCATGAAAAACGTTTCCAACAACTGTGACAATAATTACAGAAAAATGTTAATGTCATCATTTATGATTAAAACTGCATTGCACAATTTATATTTTAACCATTTTTGGTCAAGGTTCTGGTATATGTATATAAATACCTGAAGCTCTTCTTGACTCCACGGAATTTGGTTTTCCATTGCCGGCGTGATTTTAATGTGAAGGCTTTGGAAAAAATTCGGATCTAAACTAACTCTGAATTGCATAGTATCGGATCTGAAAAGAATTACTCCCGGTTCTTGTTGATTTAGTAAATGGAGCTGTAAATATAAAAATAACATGTATGTATAAGCAATCGCTCAGTTAGGTATACTATCTTTAGTCAATTTTGATGCACAATTCAAGCTAGTCACGTACATGTTCCTCTGACTGCACTATCCTTTGTAATTGTCTTCTTAAATAAGAACAACCAAGAAACCTTTCCAAAGGCCGACATGGATAACCATTGTTTGTGGTGCCACCGTCGGCTGAAGGGGTGCATAAAATATCTAATGCGTCATGGGTCAGAATTGTCGGAATTGCTCCAGCCCAGGATCTTTGTGGCAATACTCGGTTGTGTGCAAGGTTAACTCGATTTTCAACCTGAATGCATAAATAAGAACGTTTCATAAATGTAATAATATAATATCATGAATCCTACACAAATTTCATTAAAGCTATAAAATAGCATCATTTTTTTATTACCTGGCCACTCTGTGGTGAATGTCCAACTCTCGCTGGCGATGGTCTTGGCATACCAGGAGAACCTGCTGATGCCCAAGGGCTTTGGGCTGGCGCTGGAGAACTATCAGCGTGAAAGAAGGGCGACGGATGGCTTGTACTACCCAATGATGCCATAGCACTTGCAGGGCCATGACTTGACGTGTTATGATGAGGATTAGGGTTGGGGGACGGAGTAGGAACAGAAAGTGGTCCTCCCGACGGAGACGGTGCTGGCAACATTGCAGATGGACTGGGAACGGGATGGGGAAGCATAGATGCGCTTGGATTAGGGGACTGTTGGCTTATATGGCTTAATGAGGGAGGCGATGCCAAATTTGCTAGTGAAGTAGCTGGACTATAGCCGCTTGGTGTCTGCAATAGAAAATTATGCATCAATTAACTCATAAAACTAAAAAAAATACAATTTTCATTGCGTTCAAATTCTATGTATTACATACCGGTTGCGGAATATGGGGACTAGCAGGTGTGTGAGGATTTGATCTGCCAGGAGCTGGGCTTGAAGGTTTTGCTGTCATAAACGGTGAGGCTGAACCACCTCCAGGAGTTCCCACATTATGGTCCATTTCCAATAATGTAGAAATTGGCGAAGGCGGATTGTCATCTTCAGACTGAGATCTTCTTCGAAATACCGCGTTTTCATCAACATATTTTGACAGAAAAGCCTGTCGATTGCGTCGAATCAAACAAAATATAGCCGTTAATAAATTGTCATGAATTGACTTTATAAGATGAATTCTGCCAAAAGCTTGTTAACAAACCTTAAGACCCTGCGTTGGTGAAAAATCTCCTAAAACTGTGGTTTTGTCAAATTGGGAATATGCACCGTCTCTAATTGATATAAGGCCGTCTGGTTGCAATAGCACATCTAAGCAATATACGCTGCAATAGACCACTCGAACATGGTAAATGGAGTGCGGAACTAGTACAAACGTCTGAACAGGTATTTGGGGTCGTGAATACATAACTCCCAGCTGCGGTGTTGTAGGAAGTTTAGAAAGTGAATATAATGGCTCATATGTCTCATTCAAGAGTTTCATTAAGCCATCAAGTGAGCCAATATTTGAATTGATGTACTGCTGAAGATGCACTCGTAACAATGTATGAGGATTGTGAGATGTGTTTCCACCTGAATCAGAAAGATGGAGAAATACTAGGTTAAATAAAGATACAAAATTGAACAATGTGAAATTGCACATTTTACTTACCAAAGGACAGTTTGTAAACTTTCTCCGAAATACTGTACGATACAGTAACAATAGCTCCCTTGCTAGGCCCGTATGATAAAATGAGTTTATTCCATGTAAAGGATTTTACTGAAATTGGGCTGTTTCTTCCAAATTGACGTAAGTTGTTAGACTTGACGATTAAATGGAAAAGTTTCGCAATGGCTATCCAATCATCAATCATACTATCAACAACCTTTGGAATATGCTCTTCAGAAGATACAATCATGTCGTACGCAAAATTAACCGGTTTTTCTGCTCCAGGAGTTACACTAAAGACAAAAAATATTAAGCACTTCAGCATACAATGATAATACAAGGTTTGTTAAAGATTGCAAACAACAATACCTTCCGTGCAAACTACTAAATTTGAGCTCAAGATTCCAGGTTCGAAATCCTCTAAGCTGTGTCTGATATCTTATGTAAGCAGAATTCAATTGGTTGTGCAGTTTATCCAAGGTTGAGTGCGGTATGCCTGCAAGTTCCATTGGAAATCGCAAGATTGGAACAGCCAAACATGATCCGTTGGCTTGATCCATGCATCCACCATGTACCATATCTCTGCTAGAGAGCTGCAATAAATTTTGTAAAAATATTAATATTGTGAAGGCTTTTCATCACTTAATAATAAAAATATACATATAAATGGCACATTACCTCAGCCATCATTAAAGCATACGGTAGCCTTTCATCACAGAGGGCGACGATATGCGCGAGTTCTGGTACAAAGTATGGTGGATGTTTGAACTTTTTCGGGCATGGCTCTGCGGTCTTTTGACCGGCTGACAAGTATCGTCGTTTTCCAATTAGTCGTTCACTTGGGTCTACCACTGGAAATAGCAAAAAGAATCCATATCGTTCGTTATATTTTAAATCATCCATATCCACAACTCGTGTCTAGTGACTTATTAATTCTTACCGTCAACTTCTGTAAAAGATCCATGAGTAGCTGCAAAAGTATCCAATGGAATAGTGCTTGTAGGTTTTAAGTAGAACTTTGGTACAGATCCTCCAACCGTAGCCCCAACTGGCAAATCTTCGGTTTCGTCTGCAGAAGCCTTTTTCACCATAATCAGGTAAAAGAAATAATCCATTTCATTTGGATGGTCTTCTTTTTCTTTAAACTCGACAATCTACAAAAAGCAATCAGTACATTAAACAAAAAACAATACCAACCAAGATTAAAGGCGATTGTTGTTTACATACCAAAATAGCATATTGATGTTTTTGAAATTTAATGGTTAATCTTGTTGGACCAATTTTGCTAAGGATTGGATTTTCTTCCCACTTCAATAAGGTTATTTTATCCGCACAACTAGCGGGTAAATGTTGCAACGTTTTTTCGCATCTTTTCTCTGTAACCCAGTACCTGATGAAAGAAAATGCGCAACATGTGCTATTATAAAATTATATCACCTCAGTCAAACAATCTAATTTGGAAAGAATATCAAAGTACCTTAGTTGTGACAAGAGCGCCTTTAGTTTTGCCGGATCAGGGCTTACCGAGTTCAGGGCCTGCTGAATCTCATTTACCACCGGAGGAGATGGTTCGAATTGAGGAATGTGTACCAAATAAGAACCCGTATGGATATTAACAGCTACTAATAATTGTTCCGACCTACATAGTAATATACATACATGACGATTTTTACACAATTTAAGAATAAAAAAGGTAGGCAAATATTGTGTCATGTCTGACATCTTACTTGAAACAATTTGTTAGAATAGGAATGCTCAAAATAGGCGGTGACCCTTGAAGTGTACAATCCATTCCCAAAAAGTGTTCAACCTCTTTCTTTAGTTCGGTTAGACGATTTTTACTTCGTAAATACACTGTTTGAACTAATATTTTCTCAAGTTGGTTGTGCTTGAGTCCTTCCTCGGTTTGGATTGTCTCTTCAGAAGATAAAGGTGGCTGATGAGATACACCTAGTGGTTGGGCAGGGTCACTGTAGTCTACCGATATGATTACCCGATATCCAAGTTCAGCTTTTGGATCCAACGCGCTAAGTTCTCTGTTAGAAGGAAGATTTTCAATAAAGGATATTCAATTTTAATTACCAAATTCAGACATATTGCATAAACTTGTATTTTTAACGGTAAAGTAACTTACTTCCAATAGCCTAGAATAATCGACCGCCCAACTGCATATTCTTCAACCGTTAGGAAGTCTCCTAATCGTTCTCTGCACAGCTTAAGGACCTGAGAGTATAGTACTTCTAATTGTAAGGACTGTGCGAAAATATGAAGAATATCATACAACTCTCTAAGTGGTGCTGATGAATTATCGATACGAGATTGGGCCAAACTGTGCATATAATTAATTTGCAACGGGTGCACGAGTGACATTCCATCCCCAATTTCTTTATCTTCTACAAGAATATCTATTTCAATAATCCTCCAAGGCGAATTTAGAGCATCACCCAGAACAGTTAAAGAAACTTCAAACTCATTTTCAACGCGGAATACAACTCGTCCCTGTTCAATCTGGAAACACAATAACAGATAACAATAAAATTTGATACCTAAATATCAAAAATCTGCAGTTAAAATTAAAAACAACTGCCTTACTCTGAGATTCCTCATTTGCGACGGCAATTCAGTAGTAACGAGCCTGTGTAATATTACTTGATTTAACTTGGAGAGAACAAATTTCTTTTCTGATACTGATATTGGGTCCACTGGTACAATTTTTTCCTGTTTGAAAACAACAGTGATTAGCACTTTACTGAAAATGACCACAGAACTTTTTAACTTAATAATATGTATACAATACCCTGATGCAGTTAGGAAGGCGATTGTAGGTTCCAGTCGTTAATACTTCTACAGCGGCTGGTATGTGAAAGTTGGGAAGTCTAGCATGAACTAAAGTTTCTCGTGCCATTCTGGATAAAAAATCGGCAGTCTCCACAAAAAGCATCGACTGCTTCTCCAAGAAACCCATAATTTGCTGAAATAGAACAGAAGACATGATTATATTTAACCAAATTCAAAATTTGCTGTTAAAACAATCGGCAAACATACAAATACAACCCAACTTACCACGGATTTGTCAACTTTTGCTGCAGAAGATGCCCATTTAACTAATCCCAATAGCCTCACTGCCAACAAGCGAGTTCTTGCAGAAAAATTGAAAATTTCCTGCTTTCGTTCCATATCCGTTTTTCGTGGAAGCCTACATTAAGCAAATTAAAAGAACAAGCCGGCCACAATTAAATATGAGTACCTAATAATGTGATACAGTTAATCAGTATGTATATTAAGTAAATGAACATAATCTTACAGTTCTGCCAATACTGTTAAATCATGATACGTCCTCTGAACAATAAACTCAATTAGCAACGCCAACGAAATACTTGACCCAGGAGGTTGCTGTTGAGCCACCATTAACTGCCCCTGCGGAACTTGAGGTTGTTGCTGCTGTTGTTGTTGTAACGGCACCACTTGATTATTATGAACCATCGGCATTGTTGTTGGAGTCAACGGATTTCTATCCATCATTGCCAAAGGAGGAGGACCTAATTGGGCAGGGGAAGCCATTCCACCCCCGAAACTACCTTGCTTCATCATTTTTTTAAAAACAAGTTCCCACCTCACTAATTACAGCTTTGCTTAAATTTTCCCCAGAAATCAAGCAAATTTGACCGGTCAACCCTGTCAACCGTCAATATATATCCACATCCAAAACCAACCCCTCACCCCCTTTAAACTACCCACATTCACACTTCACCACTAAAACTGTCATAAACTCCCAAATTAATCACTGTACTAACCCCACAAGCCGCATAATTAATTAACTTCCCTGTCAAACCTTTTCTGTTAACTAACACTAATTTAACATCCTCCAACCAAATTTACTAAACAAAAATTTGCATCCAATACAAAAAGACACTCATTCAACTAGCAAACCAATTATCACTGATTAAAACCAGTAACAATTAGCAGCAGCAATTAAAATTTAACTGCTCAAGCTCAAACTTAAAAGCATCGCTTTTGAAGGCTTTTTTGTAAAAGCTGCTATTTTGCTACACGTCGAGCACATACATAAGCTGTTATAAGGAAAAAATGAGTATACCGAGAGGTGTGATGATGATGATGAATGCACTTCTGCGATTGGCTGCAGATGTACTCCTTCCTTGTATACAAGCTTGACTGACAACTTTGCAAATTTCATTTAAATTTAACTAACTGTCCATACAACAGTTAAGTAAGTGATTAAAGATGGAGGTGGTGTGATGAGTCGAGGTGGAAAATTAGGATGTGTTTTTTATGAGCTGCTGTTATAAAGATGCAAATTTGCAGTAGTGTTTTGTTTACAAACAATAACAGCCGGTCAGTGTTCATTAAATTTAATAAAGTGGGAGCATTGCAGTTAAATAGTTTGGAACGTGATTAACTTGGTTAGTTAAGAATGTCGGGGTTTACGGAAAGCGCATTTGAGCGTAAATTAGCGGAATTGAATCAATCACAACAGTCTATTCAAGGCTTATCAGTGTGGTTGGTGCATCATAGGAAGCATCATAATGGAATTGTGAAAATTTGGTATAAAGAGTTTCTTAAAGGTAATTATTTTGGGTTTAAATGTAAATCATGTTTAAAATATCTCATTTAAGTAGTACTTTAGTGTACAACTATTCTAACCATTAAAATTAATTTGTTTTAATTGCAGCTCAAGATCATAGAAAGCTTACATTTCTGTACTTGGCTAACGATGTCATTCAGAATAGTCGAAAGAAAGGAGGTGAGTTTGGGAAATCATTTGCTCCGATCCTCAAGAAGACTTTTGAGCACATGGCAAGAATGCCGGATGAGAAGACTAAAAGCTGCATTTTGAGGATACTGAAGATTTGGGAGGACAGAGGAATATATGAAGTTAACTTAATCAGGGATTTTGAAAGTTCGTATCGCAAAGCCTGGAATGATTTGCATGGCTCTGATTTCCAAGAGCTATTGGCAGAAGAGGGAGGAGCGAAAACACCTCCTGAACCGGGAACCAGTGGTACCAGTTCCCATAAGTCTAAAGGTATGTTTGCATACATGATTTACATTGATTCCGTTATAATTTGAATTTGATTGCCGTAATTAACTACTGTGTATTTCCTTCACGTAGAGAAATCAAAAGACAGGGATCGAAAGCATAGACATTCTCATTCGGAAGGTGGCGAGGTTCCTCATAAACGTTCCAGATCTAAAAAGGAAGAACTGGAAACCGCATTAAGGAAACGGAATATGGAGGCGACCAACACCATCGAAGAGTGGGAAGTTGATGGTGTAACTCAATTAGAAATCAAGTTGTCCCCTAGTCCTTACAAAGAGCCGCCAACGGAAGACGATCTCATTCAAATGGTTAAAGTATGAAAGTACACTTACCTTGATTATTGTCATTAAAGAATCAAAGGTGTGTTGTGTGTTTCAGTTGTTAATGTTTATTTGTAAATCTGTCTAGGATTTAGACAAGATGCCAAGTACTGATGCAATTACTCGTGGAAAAATCGCAAATCTTCCACCGGAAGTCTCAGACATTGCTGGAGTCGATGAAATTTGTATAGACTCTGATGTATCAAGGGTGCTCCAAAGAAAAGTGAAATCGGCTGCTGATCTTCTTCATGATTACAATGGAAAACTTGATTTAGAGCTGGACGACAGGAAGAAAGCCTCTATGAAACTGCAAGATTTTATTCATTTCCAAAAGGACCTACTGACTCAAGCGGAGCATCGATTGGAGGTAAATTTGCCTTGCGCATGAAACACTTATCGATTAACATAGAAATACATGCACATAGCTAAATAAATTTATCCTTTTTCACAGGAGCATCAGAACCATTTGAAAATATTGTCAAAAAAGTTTGAAGAAATGAAAGCCCACGTTTTAAGCATGCCCGACTTAACAAAACTACCTTCTGTACATGATGGACTAGCTCCGTTACCGAGTGCTGGAGATTTGTTTAATGTTTAAGATTTGTTTGATAGTACTTGAATTGGTTAAATCACGGAGAAAATGTGTCATCTAATTCTATGCAAAAACAACAGTAAGGATGTCATGTATCGCATTTTGTAAATAAAGTTCGAATTGCCTTTTTTAAACTGTTTATTTAGACTTACTGCATCATATTTATATTAAAGCCGACAGTAACAAAATTAAATTAACATATTTTACAGAACGTTACAGTTATTATTTTTATCATTTTATGAGATTTAAACAAGTAAATGCGGGTAAAAATGTTCACCTAATTTGTTATTCATTTTGAATTGAATGTTGAAAGCAATCGGAATGCAGAATGAGATCGATTTAGACAAAATGATAAGTTTCTGCCGCATAATCTGTAGTTTTTGTACTTTATGTTTTCTTTACCCACTCGGCTTGATCAGCTTCATCCAGTCTTCGTGATAAAAACGATATTTGTTTCGTCAAAAGCTGTAAATCTCTGTCCGTTTTCATTTGTATAGTTTCCGGATTGACAACATTTTCCAAAGATGATATTCTTGTTTCCAAACGCTTAACTTTCTCTCGAATCAAATCTTCAGTTCCGCTGGGGTCACATTTGGAGTCTTGGGGTGTTACTGGAAAAAAATAATTAAAATAAATATGAATTGGGACATTTTCATATTTTAAAGTGCTTTAAAGAAATAAAACTTTTTTTTACCATTTTGATTGGGACGGCACACGTTTATCTCTACATTTGGGCATTTTTGTAACAATGACCAAGGAATTAAATGCCCTTCATAGTATACTTTAATGATAGAATCTCTGGGTAATCCGAATTGCCTTATACAGGCTTCGCGATCATTAGGCCAGATTTCTGAGTTACATAACAGCTCCGTGCATGCTTCTAAAGCGTCGTCATTTGAATTTTCTTCTTGTTTGGCTAAATCATGACGGATTAACTTTATTTCTTTCCTCACCGTTTCCATTATGAAATACAACACTTTTTCAAGCACAAATTTTCAAGTCACAAATCTTACTTTCCCCTTTTTTTACTTTTCCTCTACAGAATACTTTCCCATCAGCAATATTCACACTTTCCAACTAATGATGTGCGTATTATGTTTCTCATGCTTGCTACTTCTGTTTTATACTTTAAATTATGATTGGAATTTAGAATAGATAATATGTGTTCAATTAATGTACGTGAATCTTGGTAGTTTCTTCCTGCATCCTAGTATCTGATCTGCTCTATTCCCTCAACATATAGTGTGAAAAGCATAAAATGTATCAAATCAATATTGCATGTTCGTAGGTAGCGTAGTGTATTTACATTGTAGTACACTGTTATAAATGTACATTTTCAGCATGGTATAAATTACTTCGTGATTTTTTACTTCACGATTTCCCAGCATTGTTAAATTTTGCCAACATAATTTTCTGTCACGACCAATTCTACTCTCCACCATATAAATGATTTTTTAGGTAATGACCACACTTGTTGAATCAGCTCGACAATTTCATCCTAAAAATCTCTCAAAATATATATATCGCAATATTACTTACATGCTAGACGTTTAACAGTTTTTTGTATGTATGCGTCGTTGTATGACCACCGCAGTCGCAAATCGGAACGCTGTATTACGCTGTGTGCCGAGCTAATGTTAACAAAATGGTTTCCAGTCCCAGTTTTTCTCTTTTGCAACAACTGAGTCTCTTTACGACACATACTACAAACGACGATGATCGATACATGTAGATTGCGAAAGCGAAATGCGACGGAACAAAATCAACGCGATAAAACTATGCAAAAAACCAACCAATAATGGTACAGTGTACAGGTATCAGTACCTAAAAAACGGCGACTCGGGTATGATGTCAGAGGCAGACCTTTAAAATTCGATTAGTTTAAGACATGTTGCTGCAATACATGTTGCAAATATACAAGCTACTCTAATCACATCAAAGAAATAACAGTAACTGTATTATATTGTTTTCTGCTCTACTTTCACCAATAAAGTATTTGCAAAAAGCATATACATTTTCATTATGACTAAAGGTTACGGAAATGACAAACGAGCTAATAAATCAATAAGAGTCTCGTGTTTTTTAACCCATCATAAATCTCTGAACTGAGACTAGTCTCACTTTCCCCCATTTTCGTAACCAATATTATTACTCTTCCAACTTGCATCTTTCCTCTCTGGTCTCTGGAGGAGAGATCATTTTTTCTTTGTAAAACTTATTAACAATTTTAGGCCACTGTGCCAAAATAAAGCCAACACGCTTTACATTTTATTTTTCGCTTCTAATACCTACTTAAAAGAACGAACCTGTTTTAATGATCAATCCTCCCATATTTTTTATAATATGCGATACACATTCTCCACCTTATATTTTTGTCATTATTTTTTTCCCAATTTTTCCTTATACATTTTCCCACATGAAATAAAAAAAATCATCTTCTTTTATTATGCACACCAACCTATATAAAGATTGACAACCCAACAACAGCCGGGACAACCTCTTTCTTGAAATATCATCCATTTTATAACTTATTTACAGCATTCACACAAAAGCATATCACGCTATTATCATTAAAAAACTTCTTTTTACACATTCATATTATAAAGAGTGCAGAGCAGCATCAGAAAATAATCTTTCTATTCATAACACTAACACACTTTTACTGTGAAAAAAAAGCAACAAGCTCATCATCATCATCGTCCCCACTACCACACATCTTACATACACAACTCTCATAATTGCAATTATTACTCTACTATCCCATCATTTATTTTGTAGAGCTTTTCTGTGTAAAAGGCTGTCCTGTACATAAAATTTTCTACTTTCATCTCATCTCTCTTTCTGCCTATTATTGTGTCTACCCTGTTTACCCAATGCCATGTTTTTATAACATCTCATGTTGTTCATTCTTGCTTTTTTATCATGAAATCCACTCGTTCAAGTCGTGGATTTCCGTACCGATTTTCAGCTGATGTGTGTAGCTGATTACCCGTGAGCAACTTTTACATGTACAGTCGTCACAAAAATAGGTAAACTCTTTTATTTCTCTGGCGAGTTTGTACAGAAAAAAAATACAACAAGCTGTGTTGCTGTTGCTGGCTGCAGGATTGACTTTACAGAGAAAAAAGGCGAAGTGTGAATTCTTGGTTGCGCCGTGTGTCTTGTTTGTATACAGACTTGGGTTGCAAGTGGAGTTGGAGGAGGAAAGGCAGATGGGCAAAAGGAAAACTAGAACTGCGACGCATAATGCACTTTTCTGACTGACTGTCCATCTTTGCAGTTGTAATTCGGCCAGGCTGGCAAGACGGGTCACTAGACCGTCTCACCTTTATATAACGTCGCAGGTTGTTACCAGCCGTTAAAAGTTGCTAGTAAAGTAATATAAAAAATTATGTGGAGCTGAGAAAGCGGATGTCATAATAATTTTTTGTTAATGATTGCAGTAATATAGTTTTAAGTTTGATTTTGTGTGTAAGAATGTTACGTAATATTGTTAGGACTATTAACTTAACTGAGGTTCTATTACCCATCATACCGTACTCCTTCCATTCCATCATTACATCAACTTTGACAACTTAACTACAGACAGTTAATTTAGGTGAGTTTGACAAAAAAAGGAAGTTTTATGTATTGTGATTGATATGATGAATATGTTATGTAATGCTGATTGTTTGTATGGAAAATTTGCAGGCAGATTCTCACCGTTGGCTGACTTGGCTTGCGGTCGGTGAAAGCTGGAAGGTACTAGTAGGATTTTTGGACCTTGGGCTGAACTTTCACTTTTGCGGATAGGAGAAAGGTATACGTACCTGCGGAGAGCAATCATGGGAGGAGCAGTTAGTTCTGGGGAGTCCAATGATGACTTGATTGATAATCTATTGGAAGCAGATTACATTAAGGTAATTAGACTCTTTGAATATGTCGGAATAATACTATGTAAATTTCTTTGACTGAACAGTATTTGCATAGACTGGAGTGATTAATATATGGACATGTTTTTCTAACTGTTTATAGTCTCCCGGTATGTACTTACGAAGCAAAGTAACTGATGGATTTGATCAGTTGCAGGTTGTAATCTTGATGTATAATGAAATTAACGTTTTCCACAGAATTAAACTGGACGAATTTCACCAAGCGTCACCAGCTGTGGATGAATTTGACTTTTGTCCTCCTGAATTTTCGGTGGGAAACTGCTTGGATGCTATTCCAGCTTCAAAGAGATACGATAGGATATATTGTGGTGCTGCAGCAAATAATGACTACGTAGCCAGTCTCGTCGACATGCTCAAGGTATAAAGTTTGACCAACGCAGTTATAAGTTTTAACGAAACAGAACAGGAACTAATAATCACGGTGTCATTAATGTATCATTTTAGATTGGTGGCATTTGCGTCGTTCCTGTTGGCGATTCACTAATCCAGATTACTCGCATGGAGGATAAAAAGGATGAACGAAAAGTATTGTTACCTGTCTCATTTGCAACTCTTGTGTCACCCAAAGAAAATGCAGCAAGAGTTGCTGTTGAATTACGTAAGTAAAAAACATTCGTACTTGATTGTATAAAACTTCTTTTCTGCTTTCTCTTGTCATAACGTGTGGTGGTTGTGTATTTACAGCGGAATTAGCTCCAAAGAAATTAACTGATCTGTGTCGTTCGGAAATTCGCTCGGCCATGCGCCAAACTATCAATTATCCTGAACCAAAGTGTCTCGCAGAAGAAAACCGGAAGAAGAAGCGAAAACGACGGCAGGAACGACGACGTGCAAGTAGGTTGGTTGTGGTGCAGCGCCGTCGATCAGGGTACGATGTTATTTTCAGTATTTAAATCAGTTATGCGCTGACATTGTTGAATTCAACATTATTATACGTGAAATTATTATTGATTACAGAAGTGACGTGGATGGCGACAATGGATTCGTTGCCATTGCGTATTCAATGGGAAGCAATAGTTCTGATGAAGACAGAAACCAAGAAGGCGACAACAATGATCAGAATCGGGATGAAAGCGTCGAAGCATCCAATGTCAATTCTAATGGTTCTATTAACCAGGAAGCATCAAATCAAAATGGAAACGATGATATCATTATGGAAGCTACAGCAGTGTCTCAACCTACCCCTGATTCTATTGTTGAGTCGGGTTCAAGCGAATGCGCAGGAAACAATGACGCGTCTTCAAACAGTTCGCCAGATACAGGAACTGTGGCTTCCGGTTCAAGGAATGGCGTTGCTGTTGTTTCAGGATCATGTTCTTTCTATTCAGTTGCGAATGGTGGTGGAAAGTTTCCTGGTGAAAATGGAGATCGACGAGATCCTGCCGCCCGTCGACCTGAGAGACGAAGTGTTAGCGCCACTGCTGCCTCCCGAGGACGATCAGCAACATCCGCTCCACGATCTGCAAGAACTGTTAGGAACTATAGGACAGGGGCAGAATCCCTTCTGGGAAGAATTCGAGAACTGGTCAGAGCTCGTCAGCATGACCTGGAATCAATGCGGAGGACATTTCAAAGGAGTGGCAGTGATGCTGATCACAGCCGAAGTCGTTCCACAAGTGGCAGAGAAGATAATAACACTGATGATAATGCAGAATCGCCCCCAACTAGACCAGAAGGTGCTGAAAATGGCACTTTTGAGCCGCTGAACGCAGATGGATCGTCATCTGAAAGTTCTCCGTGTGCTACAGCAACAAGCACTTCGTCTGACGATGAACTTGGAACTGAAAACCAGAGTGATGGAAAGAAAAAGAGAAGCAGAAACGAAATGGATGACGACAGGGCGTCTAAAAGTGAGCCCAAACCTGACCCTTTGCTAATCAATCCTTGTTCAGTACAAATGCGTAAGAAAATATTAGCACTTCCTCTCCCCCCTGCTCTAAAAGTGTACTTGAACTATGAGCGAAAACTCTATTACTAACGACGGCAAAAAATACAATCTTCGAATTTGCTGAAGGAGTGGACGTCGACTAATACGGAATGTTTTCTTATTATCTTAGTGTAAAAATTTAGTAGTAAGAAGAATTCGCTATATTGATAAAATAGAAGTACCTAATTGCAATTATTTAAGATTAAGTGGTTGTGTACGGCAGAACGAGTGTTTTTGCTGCGTCCTGAAATAATATGAGGTGGCTCGCTGTGTGAGTTGAGTAATTTGTTAATTAGTATAAGTTAAATTCTAAAGTTTTATGAAATCATTATAGAGTAAAAAATTTGTAAAAGTGCCAGGGAAGTGCAACTTCTTTAATTTCCTCTCATCAGTCTTTGTTACTGTTATAGAGCTTGCACTTTTCTGGTCATATTTAAGGCAAAAAAATGGATCGAATTGTATTAATGAGCAATCAAGGTAACATTATTTATTTTGGTTGAAAATGGTAGAGGTCAGAGGTCGCACTGACTGACTCAACTTGCAATCAATCGAAGTTATAAATTACATAGAATAATATGCTGCTTTGGCAGGCTTTGGGCAGTCATCGTTCAATTTTGTTTAGAGTACATTAAATACAGCATCGTTTGATATTTTCAAAGTCGTAATTTGTGATAAGGAATTTGTTTGCGTGTAGGAAATATTAGTTTTGGATCACTATACGCATATAAACAAGCTTCATGGGCCGTAATAACATGAAGTCGAAATCGAAAAAAAAACCGCAAATGCAATTATATTAGTCGTTGTAAGTATTAACGAAACATTTATTATATTATAATACATAATTAAAATATTTCTATGTAAAGTATGCGAATAAAATGAATTAATTAAATTTGAAATTTCATTCAACTTGCAAAACTAAAAGGTTACTTTTAACGTACGTCTTTTATTTAAGTCCATCACTCATTTATTTAATTCAATACTGTGGTAAATTCATACACTCATAATTGTACTTGTTTAGATTAAATACTAAGCTTACAAAAATAATGCAGCACGCAGCACAAGTCCATCCTAAAGTTACCGAAAAAACTAACCAAACTACGTTATGATCCACTTCCTTGCATATTCCAAAGTTTGTGATATAACCCTTTCTTTTGAAGAAGTTCACTGTGTGACCCGGATTCATAAACTTCTCCATGATTTATCACAATAATTTTATCTACGTTTTGAATTGATGAAAGTCTGTGTGCAATAGTGACAGACGTGCGACCAGTACTTGCCTCGTCTAAAGCTGCTTGGACAACTTGTTCACTCTCCGTATCTATAAAATCAATAAAGCAATTAAAAATATTAGTCCACAAAGTTGTATTACGCCTAGAAGGATTAAAATATTAGGAAAACGCCTTCTCACCAAGTGCAGAGGTCGCCTCATCAAGAAGTAATATCTTTGGATTTCGCACAAGAGCACGAGCAATAGCAACTCTAAAAACAGAAAATGCATAATAATAATACACCTAGTTTAAAACAATATGCATACCTTCATATTTATTGATAGAAAAAATATGCATTCTTTTTCATACCTCTGCTTTTGTCCTCCACTAAGCTGCGTTCCCATTTCTCCAACACGAGTTTCGTAACCCTGAAATTGCATACCAAGAATATGTCCATCATTAAATTCGAATTTGATCCATTTGGAGTTTCATAATTAACTTACCGCAGGTAAAGCTGCAATGAAACTGTGAATATTAGCCATTTTTGCTGCGTTGATGATTTCATCCATTGTCACAGTCCGACTGTTGTCTCCGTATGCAATATTATCTCCGATAGTTCTGTCAAATAAAGCAGGTTCTTGTGCTACGATGGCCATTTGTGACCGTAATGAATCAACTTGGAGTGCGGCAACGTCTTGGTTATCCAGTCGCTAGAAATTGTTAAACATGGATTTAATTAAATGGTTAAACATTTAAGTATACTATTCATGCATGCAATGTACACTTGTTCAATATTAAATACATACCACTTTTCCAGTAATAGGGTCATAAAATCGGAGAATAAGTTGAATGGTGGTACTTTTACCACATCCACTAGGACCTGACATAAGATAACAATATTAGGCTTATAATTTCACTCTCTAGGTATATAAAAAATTAGTTTTCTTTATTATGCAATGAATGCAATTACATACCCACAAGGGCGACAGACGTTCCAGGTTGTACTTCCATAGATAGACTTTTTAGGATTTTTGCAGTTGGTCGAGTAGGATAGTGGAATGCGATTTGTTCAAACTTCACGGAACCCGTTGAGCTCCTCTGTGAATCATACACAATTATGCTTGTTAATTTACTGACCATATACCATTGTTGAAAATAAGAATGTTTAAGAACAAAGTTTAAGCTACGTACAATTTGGAGTCCAACACCGGGTGAATTTTCGATTTTAGGCTTTCGATCCAATAGCGTCAAAATCCTAGCTCCAGAAATTTTTGCTTTGTTGAAGTTTGGTGCAAAAGCAAGGGATTGACCAATCATCATTGTTCCAAAAATTAAAGCTTCTCCGACCCTATTACAATGAAAAATCAACAATAAGTTATTATAATTAGCAATTCGTTTCATTGCATTATATTATGCATGACTATCTGACTCCACTTACTTGAAAACATTTCCGTAGGGCAGATCTTCATTGTCTACCAGCCATCCACCGTAGTAATTAACTGCAGAGTATGCAAAAAATGGTACTGACTGGGAAAACCCGAAAATAAATCCTCTCAAAAGGTTGATTTTCATTGCTTCTCTGGTAAAGTTAAACACACATTTTTATGTAAATGCTTTAATTTGTACAGTATCTATCTACACATCAATACTTATCATATGTCAACTTACTTGTGGCTTTTGTGCAATAACTCGGTGTACATGTTAACAAAGGTTCGTTCCTTACAAAGACTGGCAACCGTTCTAATGTTGGACACGGCTTGCACAGCGATTTTGCTTGACTCTTCCACTGCCTTCTTTTCACCAATATTTTGTCCAAACAGTAATAATCCTTGGAAGTAAGTGGCGACAATTACAAGTGGTACAAAAGCGAGCGCCACCGCTCCCAACTTTGCCTCGTAGTACATGGCCAAACTAATAGCGATCGTGATGGTGGAAATGCATTGCACAATGGTGCCGACTCTGCTACCAGTTGCCTAATCATTAACAAAATACAAAAATTATTATCTGAACACCTTTATTATTTGGAAATATAATTTTTCTCAAAGTACCCCTTGAACAGAAGCAGCATCTCCGGACAAACGTGCAAGCAAAGAACCGATGTTGTTCAGTGGCTCGTCAAACCAGCCCAACTCTTGGCGCAACATGGCTGCAAATGTAAGCTTCCTGAGGCGCTGAGTAAGAGCTTCTCCAGCTAAACTGAACATGAACAATTGTAAAAACATGGATGTTCCGGCTACCACACCAATGGCAAGGAAAAGAAGAGCATATTTGTTGGCATTGTTCTGTGCCTTTTCTTCATCACGTTCGGATAATGTTTGAAGAACTTCGCCGAAAATTATAGCATACACAGGCATGACAGCACCCTGAATGGCTGCAGAAATAGTTCCGATCAACATAAACGGCCATTCAGTAAGATTTAATTTGAATAAGCGCGATGCTGGAGCTTGTTTGGCCAATTCCGTTTCCTGTAAACAGAATCATTTTCTACATTAATTACCTACGCCACATGACCAACATTGCAATTCCGCAATTGAGACTTTGCTTCAAACAACTTACTGATAACGAGTCTTCAGTAGACAAAACTGTTGTTGGAACAATATCCTCTTCGATCGACAAAACACTCCCTCTCTCGGTATTATACATGCTGGATTTTTGATACTCTTTTAGTTCGTCTTTCTCTTCCTCAATATTTGCAATATCTTCTCCACGACCCTGCATTTGAGCCAAGACTAGAGCATGGTAAAGGCCTTTCTGCTTCAACAACTCGTGATGGGTTCCCTTCTCTTGAACTTGTCCATCGCCGATAGCTACGACCACGTCAGCATTTCGGATTGTTGATAAACGATGCGCCACGATTAACGTAGTTCTTCCTTGTCTGGCATTGTCAAGTGCGGCTTGTACAATCGATTCAGATTGAGTATCTAAAAATTATTAAAGTAAAATTGTAGGCATAATTGTTGAAAATACTTATATACTCAGACTGTAATATATATATATAGCGGAAAGGTATGCTCACCAAGAGCCGAAGTCGCCTCATCAAGAAGTAAAATGGATGGATTGCGTACGAGAGCACGATGCGATCGCAATTCGTTGTTTCTGGCCACCCGACAAAGCTGCACCTCTATCACCAACGACCGTTTCATATTGCTGTAAAGCAAAGGACACGGTTATTATTATTATGTTTTTAATACCTATTAAAAATAATAGCTTTACTTTTTAGTAAGCTCACGTTAGGTAGTTTAGAAATGAATATATGCGCGTTTGATTGTCTGCACGCTTCTTCAATTTCTTTCTGGGTGACATCCATCCTGCCGTATCTAATATTTTCCGCAATGGTTGTATTGAACAGAATAGGTTCTTGACTGACAACTCCGATTTGTGAACGAAGCCATCCAATATGCAAATCTTTTATATTTTCTCCATCAAGGGAAACCTATGTAATGAAACCTTTATTATGAACCTTAAATATTTAAGATGTTAAAATTTAAAAAAATCTTTATAATAATTATTCTTCATACAGAGCCAGCCAGAGGATCATAAAATCTCTGAAGAAGTTGGATACAAGTGGACTTCCCGCATCCCGAATGTCCAACCAAAGCTACTGTCTGTCCCGGTTCCACGGATAGGTTGAAGTTTTTCAAAATCTGGCAAATTTAATAATTATCAGCTAATTAACTTGAATCCAATATATTATTGAAACCTTTCAAGCAGCAGTAGTCTCAAAATGTTGAATGTGCTAAAATTATACCTGGATATCTGGTCGTGAGGGATAGGAAAAGTCCACGTTTTGAAATTGTATCTTTCCATGCGCTCGACCCTGAGGCTTCTTCCCACTTTCAGAATAACTGTCGATTTCTGGGATTCGGTCAATAATTTCAAAAATCGTTGCTGCTGCACCCTTTCCAGTGGCGAACGCCTCAAAATATGACGCTGACTGTCCAATATTGAAAGCACCCATTAAGACACTGAAGAAAACCTATCCAAAGAAGAAGTTTCTATAATTCTGATTCAGTGTTATTATTTCATTGTCATTATCTGATTTAATCGTGGTTAACAGCATACAATAATCATGTTTTCGGGGCCATATTCCGGTTCTTCGCCCTTACAGGCTTGTTCCCTTCCGTCTATAATCAGTTTGGTTCCATACCAAAACGCTAACGCATAACTGGCATAAATAATGAGCCACATTATTCCCATCCCAAAAGCTGACACAGCCCCCCGCTTCTTTCCAGCTATTTTAGATTCCTCAAGTCCTTCCTCATATCTTTCAACTTCTTTATGTCCTCCACTAAAAGCCATTACAGTCTTTATGTTCGTTATCGCTTCTTGGGCAACATTTCCAGCCTTGGCATATGACTCTTGTTCTGATGATGCTACTTTAGATTGTATTCCGGCTACAATGCTAGCGGAAATAGCGAGCACTGGGGCGGAACTTAACACGACCAATGTTAGTTTCCATCCGTGCCAGAAAGCATTTCCCAAACTTAACAAGCATGTAGCCATGAAAAATATACACAGCCCAACCTTCTCTCCTGTTGCATCTCCAATTTTAACCAGATCCCTGAAAACATTATACCATGTATTAACTTTCACTTTTATCCAAAAGTCATTCATCCATCATGAGTCATAACATGCGAGTTCAAAAACTTACTCGGATATTCTTGACACGAAGTTTTTGTCAGTAGACGTATCATACCAGCCTACATTTTGTCTAAGTAGAGCCTCCAAATACAATCTTCTAATTCTGAATGTCTGAAAATTTAATAAATATCATCCAATTATTCGTTGGAATTCTAAAAGTCAACTAGGTTAAGTTAGGTTAAGTGAAACATCACAAGACACCGTCCGTCTCATAACATGCGTCATACAAGCACATACTTTTCAAGTGCAGCATGATCAATTTTACCATGAATTGTTATACATACTAATTGTTTGATTGTAATATACAATAATATTCAGCCATATAAATAAACAAGCACTTCATGCAAACTTTTATCTTTTAAAATCCCGTCTGACGCAAGCATTATGAATCCTGTTGCAGCACGTGAATACTACAATCAATTCAACTTGTTATACTTTGTTTAAAAAAGTCAGGCATATTCATCGTGATTAAAGACCAAGATTACTTTAGTGTATAAACATTTAAAAAGCATTTATTTTGGCAAGCAAACACTATATTATTATGCATGCATTATAAAGTTACATCTTTTTTTTGTTTTTACCTGATTTTCTGAGACAATATTGAACGCGGACACGAAAATGAATCCAAGAACGCATGTCGCAACACCAATGATCACCATTACAATTACAAGTTCTATGATCTCATCCAGAAACGCACTGGGCCTAAAAACAATACATCAAAACATCATTTTCATTAAAAATATCATAATTTCTTATGCAATGTGCCACATTGCCCCAAAGTTATTTGCCCACATTTTTGCTATGTCTAGAAACGAAGGCTTAATAAAATAATAATTAATATAGCATTTTAATCCTTTTCGTGTACCTATCCCTTCTTAATCATCAGACATATCTAATCTACATTAATAAGGTGTTGGTCATACCATAACCCATAACACGAAACCCATTACTAAATCAATATTTATTTTTCTATCCATCATCATTATGAAGGACAAGAGGTGTGTGGAGTATACCACAAGAAAAAAATCCAATATGCCAAACGTTCATACTTTTTTATACACAATTTTATAAATTTGCAGTGCACTGAACGTTTAATTTCCTACTTAGGTATATAGTCAGTACAATCGTACACATCAAATTCGGATCGGGTTGTGCTTTTCCCATACATGACCAAATCAAGCAAACAAGGCACGGTATGTGAGCGAACACAAAAAAATCAAGTAGGTACACAATATTTTTTTATCAGTTTCGTCACCATCATCATCGGTCTCATGAAATATGTGCCCAGCCGTTCTTGGTTTTTTTAGCTGGTTTGTTTATACTGCCATATACTTTTACATTGAGTCTTTTGTGTTTCGAAGAACATGTTTATCTAAGGAGAGTGCAACTTTGGATTGTCTTAAGTGTTCCAGCACAAAAAAAGACTAACACCACTTGATTGCAATGATGTTTACGTACGTTATTAGTCATTAGCGAAAAGCGGAGTGTTTCCCGATGATCAAGAATGTCTTACAATCTATTATCTAGTACACTGTGCTAATATTGGATGTAGGATTTTTTCGAATGTGCAAAATCATTATCACTTGCAAACGATGTACAATCGGATACTTTGTTCTGATCATGTTGATTAATGATCTAACAAGCAGAAACGTTTGGCTTTCTCATTTTGCCCCAAATTACAGGTACTTTGCTTTTGCAACAATTTAAGTTTGCTAACTTGCACGGAACTGATACTGATTACATCACTACAGCACTTTTGGTTAGTTAAATCATTTAACTTAAATGTATAAGTATATTAAGAAACTATAGTTAGATGGAGTATTCAAAACGTGGTCTTACATTTCTGTTGTTGAGATAATGGGACCGGTTGTTGTTGTTGTTCCTGATGTCGGTTGCGGATACTTCGCACAATACGCTGCAAAATCTT
>JAHZMV010001916.1:0-13876 GCA_027743765.1 Coecobrya sp. COE2
GAAGAAGACAAATGTATTACAAGAGAGATTTTCTCTCGTCGCGTTCATCGTGTCGTGCCAATAAGAGGGTAAGAGAAACGACAAGTTGGTTTGTGATAATTTAGGTAGATATTTTTATATGTCAAAGGATGTACCACTTTAAGCTGAGAAACGACAACGGCAACGTACACACCTACCAACAAACCAAGCAGAGAAACAATTTTGCATTGCACATTACAAAATTCCTGGATAAACGACTACATAATATATTATGTAGGTATACAAGGCATCATTATTATTGTATTGATGATTATTACATGATGTCACTGTTGCATGAACATTTCTGGCTCGTTATTTGCTCTTTTCTCTTTGGTCTGTCAATGGAAAATGAGAATCCGTATTTTTTCCTTGTTATTATCATTATTACATACTTTATACGCATGGCTTAGCCATGAACATTGAAAGGAAAAAAAACACACAAGATATAACGGAAATCGAAAATTTTGTTTACTTTTCCCGTCTTCCGTTAGCTCGTTTCATGCAGACAGGTTAACAAGGAAGAAGGATGGATGGGTAACTATGTTTTTCTATAAATATGTTGATTGCTCGTCGTCATCATCGTTTGTTGTGCTGTGTCTGGAACTGGAGTGCAATAACAAGGCGGAATGCAGTATGCTGTGATGGTCGCGCACTCCCCGTTTCAAGCTCTCTGTATATAAATTTTAGGATCTGAGTTTGCTAAAGGTCTCTTGGGAATGAAACGGTACGGTGTTTATATAAATACATTTTTTCGGTGCATTGTGTATGCAAGGAGGTTTTGAAGCGTGTTCATATGTAATATGCATAGATATTCCTTCGACGAAGACAAGCACCTCAGGTGTACACAATAAAGAGTGAATCAGGCAACAGAAAATATTTTCCTTCATTTATGTTTCCCCATATTCATTCTTACTCTCCCCCTGCTACAGTCATCATTGGTGACATAAACAACGACACGACTTGCTCATCATGAATTGCTCTCTTGAATAGTAATGGTGGTAAAAAATAGCTTATTTAAGGAAGGAGCCGGTTTTTATCATATATCTCATTTAAGTTAAGCGTAAAGTAGTGGAGCTTTACAAAATATTTCTTAGGATACATTAGACTACCTTCTGTATTAAACTCATTCAGAGTCAACGCATTTTCCTTTTTTGTCATTGTATTTACTAATACTGTTTCTAAAATTGAAGTTTGTGATATGCTTTTCTTACCTTTTTATCTCCTTTTTTAAATAGAAAATTTCTTGAGAGACATGCAGAAATCGAAAATTTAATGCATTTTGCTCTCCAGCCAAATTGTTATCGTTAAGATCTGTAAACATGAACATTACGTCGGTGTAAAGATTATCTAAATGATGGTTTTCGAAAGTCTTAACATTACTGCTTTTCTCAGTAATCATGATTGTATCAACAATTATTGACTGACTGGAATGAGTGCAAGTTATTATTACCACCAGCCGTTTTTATGAACTTTTATACATCAATACTTACTTCAGTATTCACGCACACTTCATATATGACATGCAAGTATTTTTATTTGCGTGTGTATGTTCATATGCTCACATCGATCCCTTCCAAAAGCATTCTACTTCACTATTTATAAAGATAACGATCACGCCAGCACAGAGTAAATTTACAACTCTTCTGCTTCAATAAGCAAACTGCATTCCGGTTCCCATCCTCACAAACTCATCATCGTATAATTTGTCTCATATCTCCTTCTTAAAAGGATAGATGTGAACAGAACAGAAAAACGGAAGAGACAAGTTAAGTCAAAGCACCATTCTACAAGCTAAAAGTCCATGTCTGCTAATACTCATCATTGTATAATTTGTCTCATATCTCCTTCTTAAAAGGATAGATGTGAACAGAACAGAAAAACGGAAGAGACAAGTTAAGTCAAAGCACCATTCTACAAGCTAAAAGTCCATGTCTGCTAATATACGTCTTTCCCCTAGTTGAATGTGTAAGTCATTGCGTACTCACTTAATGGGAGTGCGAAGAAAGATGTAAAATTATTACTTTGGCATTTCCTCCTACAACAGTAACAACGGCAAGAGTAGAAGAAGCAACTCGAGTGAAGTACCTTGTTGAATGCTTTATAAAAAATACATTACGACTTCTACTAAACTTCAAGTAGTGGTAGTACTATTCACAACAACTATTATTATTATACTGCTATACTAACTTTGCGACAGACTCGACAACAACAACCACTCCTCTCTAAAAACACAACATCTTCCTCGGTCTTCACAAAATTTACTCCCATTTTCTTCGTTTTACTTTTTACTGTCATTATGACTGGAATTTTTAGGAATTCCTGTAGCATATTTAGATGCATATATATATATTTAGTGTGCAAACACTATATATAGAAATTCAGAATGTTAGAGTTTATATTTATATATCATTTTATAGTTAAGTACACATAATAGCAACAGATACACTTTTTAAGATGATGAGCATAGCAGCAACAGCAACTTTTACGCTAAGCTTTAAAGTTATTTTTTCTATTACTGCCACCACCACCATCACTTCTGCAACTACAACTCCACCACTTTCTTCTACTATGTATGTCTAATTTAGTGTAGTCTAAGTAGCATCAGACACAAAACAGCCAGCAGAAATAAAGAAGCATCATTGTCGTAAAAGAGAAACGGATGCATAAAAATAGGGAGTAAAAAGGACTTTCTTTTTGTGCTCTAGCTGTGTAAACTTTACGAGTTGGCTGTTGGTGAGAAAAAGAAGTATCAGCACTCCTACAACTCGTTATTATTACTATTGTTGTTTTTAAGTCGTCATATGCATACCCTGTTTACATGTATGTTATAGGTAGTTTCTCTTATGTGCGCAGAGAAATTTTAAGTATTTGTGCACACGCTTATTGTTTACATATACTTTTAAAGTTGTAGAATTATATATATATATTATGTACAACTTCAATGAAACTGCACATCTAGATAGAAGGACACGGTATTGACGACGACGAATTTTAATGTTCCTTCCTACCATTTTTAATACCGATTTTACTACTATGGACTATAAGCATACAAACATCTTGCATTATTAGTAAGCATACGCACATCCACAAGTATTATTAATGTATGTGCAGACTTTTACTACACATTAAGGATAGAAAAGAGGAATGGTGCGTGCTTATGTGTCTGCTTAAAGTGCTATCATCACACAACAGCCATCCCGGAAAATCCTCTTTTACCACCCGGCATACATATGCCATTACCATCATCGCCACACATTTTTTGTTTTGAAAATACTAGAGACATGAAGTCAGGAGGAAGCAACAGTGGTGGTGGCAATGGTGATGGTGTCTGGCATATGAGTGAGGTTTTCTGGAGTGAGTAGAAGGAATAGTGAGTGCGAGTGAGCTTTTTCAGAGTAGTGGCAGACAGAAAAACCAGAGAAAAACGAAACAGCAGGCAGGCAGAGAGAAGAGATGCGTGAGTTGTTGTTTTGTGAGTATGTGTGCAAAAAATTGGAGCGACATCACACCAACTAAAGAGGAGAAAATAGGATCGAGAGCGCTCGCAGTACACGTTCGTGTTCTTGTTATTCAAGAGTTTGTGACACCATTGAGGAATTCCTAAACATGGGGAAATCTGTTGGGACTCTCAAACTCAAATATAACGAGAGAGAGAGAGAAAATGGAAAGGATTTTGCGTTTTGTTGTTGCCTGTTGTGAAGCTTGGGAAAATGAAGAGGATACAACAATCATGCAAACTATTTATGCCTCCTGTTTCTGCTTTGTTGTAAACGAATAAAATGAAATAGAAATGGTGATGACGATGATGGCAAACATTCAAAAATAAGTAGAAAGGTACTATTGTTATAGAGAGGATATAGAGTTTTGGTGGATGAAAAGCTCTTTAAATATTTTTGCTGGTTTTCCTAGTGGTATATTTCCAACTTTCTCTTTTCACAATTCGAGTTCGCCGGTAGTAGTGGTTTTTGCGCTGTAATTTCCAACATAACAATAATAGTAAAAAGAGCAGCAATATGCAAAAAACACTTGTGTGTTAGTGTTTCTACTACTTCATTCGGTGAAGTACGCATACCAAAGTTGTGGTGTGATGTGCTCCACTGCTGGGAAAGTATAATCACAATGATGATCATCTGCCTCGCTCCACTATATCATCACCATCATAATATTCCATTGTCGAGTCCAGCAGCTTAAGAGAATACCCGTGCCTTTTTTGTTTGCAAATGGGGTTCTATTTTTTCTCAGTATAAATAGAAAGCACCACACATCATTCTTCCTTTCAGGATATTCTATGAAATCTCTGAAGGCTCATTTTTAGTAGATTCATGTTGTCCATTTTATAATGTATGTACAATATTATCAAATGATCCTTGTTACATATATGCTTGTTTTAATATAATATAGTGTCATGCATCTCAGCATTGTCCCTATTTCAGAGTCCTGATGATACAAAGAAAATATGAGTCAATGGCCGCACCCATCATTTATAAAGCATTTCATTTATCTCTTCCCATATCGTATAATAAAGAGATAGACAAGCCTACACTATACGCAACGCACCACTGTAGGTATGCATGCGTGCCTGTGCTCAATAATAAAAAAGTAAAATAAGAAATACAAAAGCTATAATGAATTTTTATATAGTGTACAATGCGTATCCGGAGGTATATAATAAATTGAAAAAAGAACTCCTGCTCTCTTTTCACATCTTACGACCATCGAAACGAGCGAACAAGTAAAATTTTCCTTCTTTTTATTTCTTTGTTGCTTTTCTCTTTCTCAAGAGTTTCAAAAGTAGCCGAATAAAAAAGTATATGTGTGTGCAACTTTTGTTATCAAACAAGAGGAAAAACTAGAAACTATATGGCTGATACAAAGTATATAGGAAATGGTATAACAAAAACAGTTTGGAGACTTCTTCCACGGACAAAATATTATTGAAAGTGGACAAGAAACCTTTCTTATTCGCTTTTATTCGTACTTTTTTCAGGAAGTCTCTTTTCTTGCACAACAGTTGGAATGTTTATCCTTAATACATTCTTTTTTTTGTTCCATAATAGGAAGAGAAGTGGAGAAAAGGCGAAGGAGCGACGACAAACAGGAGAAGAGAACACTCGGTGAAGATGTTATCAATCGCAAAACTGTGGAGTGGAAATGGACGTTATATAACTTAATTTTTTTGAGAGTGATCGATTGCATCGAAAGTGAAAGAGAGAAATCGTACCGTTACATAAAAAAGAAGAGGTCAATAACAAAAAAGAGAGAAGTATAAGTAGTCAAAGATATTTCATGCTTTGAAAGTATACATTAAGGAATAAGCTAAAGAGAAGCTCACCAAGAAAAGTACAAGTCCGGGCAACAGTGTCCTTTACAGCCAGTTCGTAAACGTTTCTACAATATGGCAATGGATGCACGAAGAGAAGACTTGAAATGTTGTAGGCATGTCTCAAGTCAATGAATGTTTCTGAAGAACAGGCAAGACAGCGAACAAAGGTCCTGAATTCCCCAAGAATCCAGGCCATTATTCAACAAGCCAACACATTGTCCCTGCAATAAATACTAGTCTTCGGCTCAAGTACCCCAGTAGTATTACTTTGCCATTTTCGTCGTGCAACACGAGAAATAACAGGAGGAACATTTGTATTACCAGACTAACAAACAAAGCTAGTAATAATAAGTCCCGACTTTATTTGCCTCTTCCACGACTTTCGCTGCACAGCAAGTCTCTTTGTCGCTTCAGTCGAAATCGAAGACAGCCAAGACGGTCGAAGAAGCAGGGAGTACATTAGATTTTTATACAGACCAATATTTCAACGGTAACTTGCTGAGCAACTACACCACTAGAGTCTCAACTTGGAGTCCAAGGAATTCCTCAGCTACGAATATTTCTCTTCGGTTGCAGCAGTAGTAGCAGCAGGCGACTAGTGGTGGAACAGAACAGAGGAGCAACATAAACAGTAAGAGAAGAAACGACAGCATTGCTTAATGTCTCCCCATAGAAAAGATTTCAAACGCAGACGGAAGTCAAAATTCAAGTACCACCAAAGATTCGCAACTGTACCAAAGAGAAATACAACTGTCAAGTTGCCGCTCTTGCCGATGATGAAACCAAGTGTCGGTACTGACTTTAATAACACGAGCATTACATTTAAACCCACTACTAGACATAGTGTTGTTGACGGTATGGGTAAACAAATTCTGATTCAATCTGCAAGAAAAACGGCAGAATTTCATTCTTTTTCATCCCCTCTCAACAACAATAGTAAAGCTACTGCTTCCACTTCTGCCGTTTTCCCTTTGGAAGAAATGCCAAACTGGAAGGAAGAACGGAGAAGGATGTTAAATGTCGTTGTGACAAAGGGCAAATTGAAGGTAGCTTGTCCATCTTCCTCCTCCAATACAAATACTGTTGCCACCTTTGACAACAAGCAGCAGTTACCGTCATCCATCCTCATCCCTGTGGTTCTTAGGAATTCTACCTCTGCATCTGATGGGAGTAGCAGAAGTATATTGATGCCCCAACAACCAAATGAGTATTATTCTAAGTATTCCCGAAATAGATGTGTCTGCAGTGGTAGCGCCCATAAGCACACTTTCTCTCGGTGTGTTCGTCGTTGTCAACGTCAGCATTCTTTTCAGAGAACTATTGTTACTGATGACTTGCAGAAAATTAAATGTGAGCACCAACTGTTGGTGAAATCTACGATGGAACAGGAAAAGCAGCAACAACAACATTTTAATGTTGATAGCTGTACTAGAAGTAATAATAAAACATGTTGTTGTCGTTGTTGCCACTGCCATGCTATTTGCTCCAATTCTGATAGCTGTAAAAGTTTTAACAATGATAATCGAGGTAGACGGGGAAGAGGCCATTACTGTTGTCGCCGTAGTTGTTGCGATGTTGTTACTCGTTCTAGTTTTTGTAGTAGTTTTAGTTACAGTAACGGTGATTGTGGTGTAAATATCACAAACATGATACAAGATTCTTCAAATGACTTGTCAAAAACATCCTTGTCGACTTTGTCAACCATAACCACCAACTCCACTACCACTGCTTTTGCTACTTTTAAAGCAACTTTGCCAGCTTTACCCCATTGCCATTCTCAGAAAGGTTTCAGTTCAAAATTTGCCATGTACAATGCATTGTTCTCGTCATCGTGTGACAAGTCTTTATCACCAACAGACTTATTCCCTCGACCACAAAATACTTCTACCATTTTCTCCTCCTCAAGTTCTTATGTGTTGCCAATTAATCGCCGTTGTTTCCAGCCTTCTCCAACAAAATTTGTGCATGCCATGTTCAGTTTCCTCACGCTCATTTTGACATGCTTCTGGAATATAATCAACGTGAAAAACACTGTTTTGATCAAAACACTGATAAAATTTCCATCCTCACCCTCCCGTCTTGTTTATTTCGTAAAGAGCCAACGGCATCTGTCAAGCTGTGTCAGGGGTAGTACTCCAGTGACCACGACAGAAACAAATGCTACAAATGGAATTACACTACCCACCAACACCGCAAAGTCTAGAAACTCCTATGTCATCTCTGGTAGTGGTCATCGATTCAGAAGTTGTCAAATTATCCGAGAGAAAAGTGATTTCATCTACATAATTGCTCTAGGCTTGTGTCTCTTGTCACCCTGTGTGACACCTGTCATCACCTCTAACGCCATTTTCCCCATGGACTCTGCGGCTCATGGTGACCGGGATATGGAAGGAGGTAAGTGAGAAATTGAAAAGAAACAGGCTTATTACATGTTTACTCTACTTTTCCCTTTCTTATACCCTGTCTAGAGATACCGTTCTCTAAAAATTCCGACTGCCACTTAAAATTCCCAGTGTACCCACTTGACTTTCAATCTGTAGGACACATACCTGTTTTCCTTATGATTATTACATTTTCTACCAGTTCCGTCTACCTACGCTTTCCAACAAGCACACTTTTCAAGAAAGTATCAAGTGGGGTATTTTCTATGTATATAAGATTAATCCTTCTTTTCAAAGCTTGTCTTCATATTTACTTCTCATTCATTCTACTTTTATTCTATTTTTGTACCCTACTCCAAGTTATAGGAACCCGTAGCTTCTTTTCTTACGAAGGTATACATTTATATGCATATATATTTCATCTCATCATCAAAACTTTACTTCTCTAACCCATTCCCAATCTTTTATTCGTCGTATTCTCGAAAACGAGACAAGTCAGTTACTAAAAATAATCGTAATGCCACGTTTTTCCACTTAGTCACTCACTCCTTTCCCTTGATAAACCACGCAAACTATTATACTTTTGATACTCTTCTCTTCAAGAACTAATATAATATAATTGCACTTGAGTATTCTGATGATGACGGTTCACACTACCTGAATGAATTCATTGCACTTTATGATGCATTACACCGTAAACAAGAAGAACTACGTTTTCCTTGACGAGTTGCCTGGCGTTGATCTCCCTTTTTAATACGAACCAATGGCCTTACGTACTCAATATATATGCGTTAGATGGCTTAATGTGCAAATACATATAAATTGAGATAGGAAAAGTAATAGAAACTAGATAGGGGCAAAACCCCTGAAATACAACTTTCGAAAGCGCAATTATGCGTTGTCGTTTGTTTAACGAATTCCAAATTAAATTCCGTTCAGAAAACCAGTATCTTTACGAAAAACATTAGGAATTTTCAAATGCCACATGCATGTGCTGCACCTCGAAATTTTGAAATGATAACGGTCACTACCGGTTGCCGTTGACCGATTTTTTTGAAAATCAATACTAAAAAATAAAAGTAAAAGTCCTAAAGACCTAAGGAGTTTGTGTACATTTGGCGTGAATGGCATATATAGTTTCTGAAATATCGTGGACACAGACGCATACAGACAGACAGACAGACAGGATGTTAGTCGCATTAACGTTCTGTAGCGATAACGCTTTCGAAAGTTAATAATTTTAAAGCAAAAATAAAGAAAATCCAACGTATGTACAATGTATATGTACTTATTTGAAAGTGCGAGAAAGAGAGGAAACACGTTAGAAAATCCTTTTTTCAAGAGGCACTCTCTTTTCCTTCTTTCTTCTACACTTTATGTTTACCCTCCAATAAATAGGAATCCGATTAGCTCAGTGGGAATTTCACTCTCGTTTCCTTGATTCCATTACCTTTCAACTGGGAGAAAGGGAATATCAACAACATTACCAAGAATAAGATGTAGTAGTAGCGGCATTGGTGGTGGAGTTACTGGTACTCGTGTAGATATTGCAATAAGAAACGAGATTCAGAAGAGTAGAAACGAAAGAAGAGAGAGGAAGAGTGAGAGAGGAAAAAGAACACACGAGGCTCATCTTCATTCAAAGAAACTTTCACGTTCCCCTGATATTACGTACTTGTGTTCTCAGCTTTTCCTCGTGAATGCCTTAGAAGACGCAAGATGTAGAAATGATGGTGGTAGAGAAAAGCAAACGCGTTGTAAGAAGAAACAGAAGAGGAGGAAACAGGTTTGAAAAACATGTTTGGTTTAAGAGCGTGGTGGCAAACCAACCGTACCGCCAATACATGCATGACCATAATATGTATGTACATACATTATAAGAGGTTGGAGGTTTAGTTAATATTTCATAGAAGACGTTGGAAATTTAGCCTAGATTGCTACGGAAAGTTTAACCCCTGAATAATATACTTTATATCCAGCGTTTATAATAATAAACTTTATATGCACTTATAATCCTCGTCATGATAATCGTTATATTATGGGAAATACTTAAGGAATAAAATTCTTATATTGCGAATATCTCTATTATAACTGTCCCTCTGTAAATTGTGTCTACGCTTTCTTGATATTTTTTTTTCATTTCCAAATAAACACGAAAAATATATAGGTAAAGAAAATAAAATGTCGTGGTCTCGCATTGAATATCATGAATGATTTTGTTAGTTATCAAATGTAATTATAGAGGAAATACAGAATATATTCGTGTCAAGTATTGGTTTCTCTTTGGTTTAATAAGATTGTTGACAGAATCTAGAAACATGATCCTCATCAAAATCATAACCATTACTATTATTATCATCACAATATCGCACGAACAACTTTATCACACGATGACTATTCTGATGGGGACAACGACGATGTGATGTTCTTTGCTCTTTCATTTGTGTATCCTTTAGCGTCATGGCCCCGTCACATGCCGCTCATCATCATTCATGCTTATGATGATTACAGAAGAAAGAGGGCTCTTGAAAGAAAAGTGACAAGATCCATTTTACTATCCCCTGTTCCCTTTCAACTACAACAGACTATGAATGTCAACAAAGTGCACAGGGACAGAATTTTACTTTGATGTTTGGCAAAAGGTCTCCAAATGCATGTTTGACTATGCTGGTGTCTTCAGGTTGTATATAAGTGGTGTTCTTCATAAATAAGTTGGAAGTCAGTGACAAGAACGACGACATTATGCGAAGAACAAAGGCTAACAGCCTCGTTTTCTATACCTACCTACCAGAATACTTTCTCTTCCTTGCTTTCTCACTGGATTTTCGAAAGAGTGTAATTAGAAGTGTAGCATGCATTATGCATGTTAACAAAATGATGACTTCTAACAGTAATCGTTATACAATTTATGTTCCTTTCTTTAAGCGTTGTCATCTTTGTAGAAGGAAGGTCTGGTCGCTCCAAAATTCTTAGTATGAAAAGAACGGAGAAAGTTTTGTATTAATGGTGCAGTTGATGATGATAAAAATGGAAAGAGGAAATATAAAGAGGCATTGCTAGACAGGAGATTATTGAGAGCTCCAACAACTTAAATATTTCATAGGACGACGAAGACGATGATTCATTGTAGTAGAGTATTTAAGTGGCAAACAGTCCCTGATTTTCTACTTCTTACAGTATTACTGTTATGTAAGTAGTAGCAATGAACCGAGACGAGGAAGAGGGTTCTCAGAATTTCAAGATTAGATTCTTCTAAACAGCTATCTAATCCGATATCTAGGTACCATAAAGAAAGGCAACGGAAACTTTTATAATATGTATATATGTCTGCATTTATTTCATATTTTCGTGCATTAGTTATGTCATTGCTGTTGCTGTATAAGGTTAGTTTCTACATGATGATTATGATTACCGCCGTTTATATATTAAGTATTTGAATATTATTATTAGATCAAGCCATCGTCATGATTGCCGTCGCACTCGTCATCATTTTATCAAGCGAACAGGTACACATTTTTGTCTGAAATACTACATTTGACATTGTGATGCCAAGAATAGGATATAACAATATATTTTGCGCACAGTGCAATGCCTTATTACTATGCAGCATCAAGTACCTATGTATATAAAAAGGGAAAACTTTTTCATACAAACCAGACTTACTGAAGAGAAGAGAAATGAAAGTAAGTATTCCAACGATGCCGATAAAATAGTATGAAAGCCAATGATATGCTTGGCTGGTTAAACAACGGTATGTTAACGCATAATAATGTCCTAAAAATAGTGAATGAGAGAGCAATCCCACCACACAGTAAAGGTTGTACCATTTATTATTATTACCACCGCCAACACACTGCTGAAAACCGAGTGGAAGTTTTTTTTCTTTCTTTCACGTTGTCGTGATATCAAAACGATCGGGAGTTTTCAGGTGTACATATTACCTACCTCCGATACTGCAACAGCAGGACAGAAAGTAGACGAAAGAAAAGAAAACCGCGTTTTTTTGCTTGACTACCTATCTACACTCTCCTTAGTAGTCTGTTTTTCCTTTCCCAGTCTGAGTAACCCATGCCGTGTGAAATTGGAAAAGAGCATTACCTGCTGACTCTGACTGAGTCTGAACCCATTTGCATGGTAGATAGGATATCATCGGGTTGGTTCTTGCCGAAGAAAAATACAGAAAGTCACATTTTTTATGTGTCGGTATAAATATATACGGATAAATGTATGTATATGTAACATATTATGCAGATTTGTCTTACAGATAGAGCGACAGTATTTTTTTGCTTTAGTCGTAGTCGCGTATAATATGAATTGGTTAGTACGACAGCTTGTACTGCTGCTCTGGCCTGGTACTAGGCACTACTCTGTCTCCGTTTCCTTCTACACTTTATCAACTTTTCTTACCTATTATGTAAAAGTAAGTGAAGAAAAAGGGTTGTAGGATTTACTTACGAAAAAAGGAATTCCATTCGTGCATGCAATCTACTTTCTCTCCACTACGTTTTTACTTCCTAGACTTTTAAGACAAGAAGGGCTCATACTTCACTCACTTTCTCTTCTCTCTAGCAAAACCAATACCGGTGCTACTAGTGATGGCGATCATGATCATGATGATGACGACGATACTATTTCTGGCATTAGTATGTCGTCCTGTTACCACCATTACTGCTTCTCCTCTTCTCTACGCACTGAGTAGGAAAAAAGAAGAATATACACATTTCCACCTTGGAAATAATGGGTGACTGAACTCGACCAAATGTGTTAACAAAGAATGGAATAAAGAGAAAGGAAGAGAAAAAGTAAAGGCATAGCATGAAAAGTGAGAATGAAAAGGAAGAAGGTAACATTCCGTCCCCTTCTTGTAGAAAAAAGTTTTAAGGCTACCTACGTGAAAGAGGAAGTGAAAAGCAAAGTCACATTAAATGTATGTGTGTTTTCTTACTCTTTTTCTCTCCTTGATTTTTGGGGAGAGTGTGAATGAGTGAATTGGGGTTGTCGTTTCGCTTTCACTTTCTCCGTCTTTCTTCTCATAAAAATTGTGTACATTGAAAAGTAATACAAACAGAAAGGGAGCAGTAGAAGTTAAGACATCTTTCATGCTTCTATTTATGCTTTCTAGTAAAAGATGGAAAATAGAATTGGTTGTTACGATATGTATCTATTTAGATTGCTATAAAGATACAAACTCGTACATGACACTTAGGTTCATTTTAAGCAAGCAGGCATATTGGCGAAATGTATCAACATTGAATGTGAGCTAGTAGACTAGTAGTATGTTGTGTTTTACACGACAACGATCACGATAGTACTTATTCTTCGAAGAAAAGAAGAATCGATAGCTGTCACTTTATTTTGCACACGTAGTGTTTACTTGGTTTTTGTAATAAAATATCTAGCAGTTATCTTGGTTGCAATATATGCGAGAGAAAAATCAATTTCCAGAAGAAAACGAAGAAGAGGAGTGGATGCGGATGGGCATGCATTTTTGAGCTGTTTGACTTGGAAAAGGAACAGATTTGTCCTATATCCATGTCCTTACATTTTATCATATTATATTCTCTTCCATGTATCTATTATTCCTATCGTTCATGTCAACGTACAGTGGTGTCACCGAGTGGAAATGGGAATAAGAAGTTTCCCATTTCACACTTTTAGCCATGCTTGTCTGCTTCTCGTTCTCTGCTCTTGGAACATTTTACTGTATTTACTCACTAGAAAGAGTGTAACAGCGAAATAATCAAATTGAGAGAAAGAAATATGCTGGATCACAGAAAAATGAGTTTTGGCGTACACAAAACTGTTACAGGAAATATAAATATACATTTAAGAAGCTCACTATATGTCCCTGTACTATATTTGATAACTTTCATATTTTATAACTATTTTAGTACACATGAACACCTTCCTGTAAAGTTCCAGAAATATTAACAGCACGTTCGTCGTTGATGTTATTGTTGATAGCGTTTGGAGAAAGGATGTTCCTGTTTGTTATGTGTTTTTTTCTCCCTGTGAAACAATCCGTTGTATTCTTCTCTCTTTGTCCCCTTTCTTGGCTTCTTGGGTAATTGGATAGAAAAGTATTGAAGGATGATAAAGTTCTATATAAAAAATTCAGCATGTAAAAGGAATCTAATCCCTGGATAGTCATTAT
>JAHZMV010001917.1:0-15763 GCA_027743765.1 Coecobrya sp. COE2
AGATTCACTAACCTTTTGAGGTAAAAATTCGACAATTTGGTAAAGCCTTGTTTGGTGGTCAAACTTGAAACGAAATGGAATGAATAAGAAGAAGTAACCAATTTCCATGTACGCCAAAATGTACGTGAATGCGTCCATCCGAAATCTACTTGTCCGTGGAATATTTTCTTCAGAAGAATAAATTGAATGATGATCGATGCCATTACCTTGCTTTGAGCTATAAATCTTTTGAATCTGCAAAACTTCATTAGCTTTCTTAGAGTAATCCATCGCGTACCGGGCTTTAAAATACCAGAAAAATATTGATAACTTTCAGTCAAGGGAATGTGGGTTAATAAACACACAACACTAGAAATGGAAACAAATATCTTTCACAAATGGTTTATAACAGAATTTTATTGTGTGACTGTACAAGCATTTTATATGAATTTGTATCTCTTATATAATGGTTCATATTTCAATGGAATGGAATCAATAAATTACACTTCAATTAAACTAATTCACATGAAGAAAAAAGAGTTGTGCAAATATTTACCATATTTAACCCCCACAATTCTTAAGCCCAGTGTACACATTATATCGACTCATTAAACTAATGAACGTTCTAATTTTTTATTATATGATTAAAATATGATGATCATGATGACTCTTGTGGAACGTCTGCTTTAAATTGAAGAAGTATTAGTGCATAGGTAACACATTGCGCCATCATCTAAAAGTGTGGAAATGTATTATTCAAATAATTCAAATGTTCTAGGCTCAAATATTAAAACTACTTAGCTGTATTATTTTGCCACGATCACTTATCTTACCATTCCCAAAAATTGATATGTAACTACAAAATAGGTCCATCCCTTAAGTCCAATTGAATTGTTTGATGAAAACTCCAATAAAAGAGTCATGAAACTTGAATGTTCGGCCATATCATTGTTATGCGAATTAAATTTGCTTTTGCTCTTTTGACAAACTAGCGTCTCTTTAAGTTCCTCCAACTGTAAAACAATTAAAGAAATAAAGTTTTGAACATTTGCATTTTCTTGAAAATAATAGAGTGTTCACAACTTGAGTTACTTTTGCATTTGCGGAAGCGCTGCCTATCATGGATACCAGAAACAGGAAACCAGTGTGAACAGTGCGGAGAACAAAGTATGCATCAGTAACTTTACTCAGGTTCATAAGTAACTTGGCAAAGAATGGAATCGTTCCAACAACATAGACGAATAGCAGTACATCAACCATAGAATTTATGCAGTCATTAACTCTTTTAATGTGCAGATAATTTTCTAAAATCTTAAGAAACATTCATATTATTAATTCAACAATTAGATTATTTTTCATACAAAATGAAGAAAATGCAGAAAAACTGAGAAAGCATACTTCTGCTGTGGTTTTCGTTCCGGCAGCTATTGAATTTTTAAGAGCCTCTAACATGTCACACAGATAAAGGCCAAAGGCAAAAAAGAGCAAAGCAATAGATTGGTTAACTGACCGATTAAAGGCAAACAAAAAGTGCAAGATAAGCTGAACATAAGCGCTAAGCGGTGAAAGCAGTTTTTCTTGAGAAGGGCTTTCACCAGATTGCATGCCTTCCACAGTGAAAGGAAGATGGATGGTGGTATCTGCCACGGCTTCCTGTAATGCCGTTAATCCTTGAATGTTAACAAGTGTACAATATGCCAAGATGAATATTATGATGAGGCAGCTAATGACGCGCCTCTATTAACACACATTAAAAAAAGAAAGTATGTTTAACAGTAATAATGGAATAAGGCCTGGATAAACGGAATGATTAAGCACCTTCCAATTAGTTGGTACAATTGTAAATTTCTCTTGTAGTACTTCCGCAAAGACGGATAGTTTGTTAAATTTACAGAATGCAGTATACGTAAAGACAAACACATACGTAGTTTCTATTAGAGTTTCAACAATTAAGAAAAAATGAGACGGGTGGTTAGATTGAGGGTTTCTATTAACCATTCTATACCCGTAACAGAAAAGATGGTACAAAATGTGAAACAAATATCGTATAACACACAATATCTTTTGCAAGTCAGATTGCACCACTTGGTAGCATTGCGTTTCCTTCATGTATTTTAGGCGAAAAGGCACATTGCATGTGTAGAAAGCGATATTAAAACAATCCACCACGTAATAGAAACCATTATGATTGATAAAGGGGAAGAGAATAATATTTTTAGTATTTGATATTGTAAGAGAAATTAACGAGGCCGGATTCAACTTTGCCATCTTGGCGATTCCAAGAAGAAAAGGGGTCTGAATTACTAGATATATTCCAAATTGTTGACTGCCTGGTGAAAGCAATTTTAAATTTTTAGCGTAGGCACAATGATTTATTGCATTTAATACAATTTGGGAACCACCTGCTAGGTAAACATTAATCATGTCACATCAAAAGTTAATTCCATGTAGCCATCCCTTCTTTACAAAAAATAGCTTGGAATTTCAAAGCAAATACGTGAAAATAGATCATCCTACTGTATAATTGACACGTGGAATAATTTTTTATATTTCAATTTTGACAAAGGTAATATGAAGGACACATGAATTGATAGATGATACGGGTGTCATAAAATCAATGGTGTAGTTGTTCCCTATAAAGAAATAAATTCACATTTTATCGTGTAGGTATGTACAAGGTGGTGACTTTTTAGACAATACCAAACAAACAAAGATTAATAACACATTTTCACACTTTTGACATTACATTTCATCGATATTGATTCAATTCGTATAGAACCATTTTTATTAATAAAAAATACTTGTCATATTCACAGTAAATTAAAAATTTCTGCTATAATTTTTGCTAGTAAAATTGACACTGAATGAAAATATATAGATATTACATTTACATACTTGTTCCTAATACGTATGTATTGTATACTGTATGTTCACACGAATATAAAACTATTTTACAATTAAATGCATTGAAAAGTATATATTCTTATGTACTACTAAACTAACAGTAAAGACGGAAATATTCATTATTATTCACAATTGATCATGCCGCGTTGATTTGGTTATTTATAGGAATGGCGATGCTGATGGGATTTTCAGGAATGTCTTACGTTCTAGCCATTGGGCTTTATCAACTTCTTTTACTTTCACAACATATCCTCGAAAGCCGTAATTCGTCCATTGTGGCAATAATAACTTTTGGTTGGTAGTGGAATATCCTCATTACCGGTTGACACACCAATCTAAAACAATAAGTATTATAGAATCAATGTAACCGTTATGAATGCATTTAGTCAACTTCCATTTTTATTATTACCTCTAGAGTGGAAGTAAATTCTGAAAAACGGTGCGCCAATTCACTGTTCGACTTTAGAAGTTGATTCAAGCTGCAAATATTTAAAGTAAAAGGTCATGTATTTGTCTTAGGATTCATTTTTTTAGCTTATGAAAAATATTATTTGCCGTTACCTTTCTTCTTCCCACAAAGCATTCAGTAAAAATTTCTCACAAACAACTTGGCTGACACCTCCGTCAAATAAAGGTACACCAAAATGGCAATCCAACAATGTCCAGTCATCAAACCAACTTTTGTCGCTCTTTTCTTTACTTTGATGTGTAGCACCGGTTCGTCCACTTGAAACGACTGACTCTGTTTTTGATTCTTTTATATTTAGATCAAGCCGGAGAGATTCAATTTTTTGTTGTCTTGAATCAAAACCGGTAGGTTTGGCCGTTTGATCTCCAGTTGCGTTCCCTAACTCTAGTTCAAGTTCTTCCTGATATAATTTGGCACAATGGTCACTTTTAAAACCATTTTCAGGTTCAACGTTAGTACTGGTGTTTTGAATCACATGGAACTCTTCCTCCTCATCATCACTGTTCGACTCTTCAGGTAAGCTAGATAACTTCACAGGATGCTGACTTTCAGGTACTGCCAAAACCGGGTCACTCAATACACAGAGATAATTATCGGCCGTGCTTCTACTAGAAATTGAAGAAGAGCCACGGATGTTCATCATTGTTATATATCCACAATTTTTCTCTAAATCCAGCACACGCGCCAGCTTAATAATGGCAGGATGTTTCGCCCACTTCTTATAGGATTGGAGGATGGGAGAAATGGAACTGGAGTTTTCTCTATTGTTATCAGTCTTTCCATTTACTCCATCACTAAAGGGAAATGGAACAATGACTACTGATGATTCTCCTTCCACTCCGTATGCCTGTGATATAAGAAAAATACATTAGATAGACCGAGGCGAGGATGATAAGTACATATTATAATGGTTTTGAATAGTAAACCTTTGAACTTTTAGTAAGCACCTGAATGAAAACAGCAGAATGTGGCAATGCATCATTTAGTGTAAATAAAGCACTAGATGCTGGCATTACACTTGGATCGTGACCCCAAGACGTCACCAGATATTTGTCGCTTTGTTCCAACTCCTCAGGGAGTATTTCGCCCACTTCTTATAGGATTGGAGGATGGGAGAAATGGAACTGGAGTTTTCTCTATTGTTATCAGTCTTTCCATTTACTCCATCACTAAAGGGAAATGGAACAATGACCACTGATGATTCTCCTTCCACTCCGTATGCCTGTGTCAGAATAATAATAAATTATTTAGAGCAACGATGAGAATAGGTACACATAATGGTTTTGAACAGTTAACCTAATGAGCTTTTAGTAAGCACCTGAATGAAAACAGCAGAATGTGGTAATGCATCATTTAGTGTAAATAAAGCACTAGATGCTGGCATTACACTTGGATCGTGACCCCAAGACGTCACCAGATATTTGTCGCTTTGTTCCAACTCCTCAGGCAGTTCATACAGAACGGATCCTGTCACAAACAACATCCACATTATTATCTGTAATACCTTTATCGGGGTAGTTATTTGAAACCTATTTTTTAATCTTAGAATCTTCTCCAGAATTAGTAAATCATAAAATATTAACCTTTTGGCATAAGTAGGGACGTAGGACCACTATTGGTCATGGAGTAGAGAAATAGTTTAAACCACACAGAATTAACTTGTGGAATAATAGGGCCGAAATGTGGAAGTATATCACAACAGATTGGCGTCACCTCATAACTCAATGGAGCCATTGAAACCATAAAATCTGTAAGATTTAAAACCATATATTAGGGATCAATTGATTGATATAAGTTAGTACAAGTTAATTTACAAATGGATCTTATTATGATTTGCACTAACTGATAGTTTTTGTTGAGTAATCGCGAACACGTTGATTTTTCCAAGTTAAGTAAACTTTCACAACGTAACAAATCTACACCCATGGACGTTTGGGTTACAGAAACTGTTCGAATGAGGAAGAGAAAACACTGATGCCGTTTCAGATGAGCCTGACATATTTGTTCCGGTTGGTGTACTGTTTGATTGTATCACTACGTCAATATCACCAGTGACCGCCGACTTCAGCTCCTTGTCCAATAAAGATTCGTCCGGTGCTATATACGCAGACCTGTTTAGAATTAGAATACATTTATTTTATTTTTTACTACACTGAGTTCTTTTGAAGAAAAATTAACGGGGATTATAAAAAGGATAAAAACAGTTAATTGGCAATTACTTATTTTTGGCATTCATTTGGCTTTGGAACTTTTTCCAACTTGGATCCATTGTTGCATAATCAAAATCTTGATTTTTCTTGTAGGCAAATCCCAAACGACAGTACAAAGACACTGCATTTTTCACCAACTGGGAATCTATATCAAGCACATCTGCCAACTACAAAATATATCATAAAAATTAGAAGCTGATATAGGTCTGGACCGTTGCTCCGTAATATGTTAAACGATCTCATTTTGTTGTTTAATATACCTCGCCAACAGAAGTGTGTTCGTCAATCGAAACAAAAATTTTGTACAACAGTGTTTCAAAATAGTCGCCCAAAACTCTGTTCATCACGAAGCCTTCCAAGGGTGGAACGACGATGTAGTCTTCGTTTTTGATAGGAACGTCCACATAAATCAGTCCTTTCTTGTATAATGAATGTACACAGTCATAGTCCAATAGTCCCGCAGACTGACCACCATGATCAATTAAATGATCTATAATTTTTCTTTCGATCGGTTTCGTCGCAGCGATGTCCTCTTCTGTGATATAACCATGTTGAATAATAAACCAAGGTTCAATTGAAACCGTGGTTGGTTTTGTAGGCAGCAACTCGCGCGGAGGTCTTCTCCGAAATAATTTTCTGCTGGAACGATGCTGATTCATAAGATCTATATACTGATTTCTTCCGATACCCAGAAGCCTCAAACCTGCAAACCATTTAGCGAACAGGAGACATATTTTAATTTAAATCGAAACAAAAAATTGGTAGAACATTTTTGTCTTGGAACATTAACCATGAATTTACTTACAGTCTGCTGCAGTAAAGTTTGGCAACGAATCATAACTTTTTTCCTGTTCCATAATCTTCTCTATTATGGATATGTAGTATTGAAATGGTGTTATTCTTAGGCCTTTAACAATACGATCCGAAAGATGATATGGATAAAGCATCAACTTGTTTTTACTGTACGCAACCACATCCTCATAATATTTTGGCTCATCCTTCAAAATAGTTTTCACTGAAAACAACAATACCAACAAAATATTACCATCAGCTAAATGCCTAGACCTACGTAAACTTAATAAGCATTGAACCAAACAAATGAATAACCTTAAAAATACATGTATAATATGTAATCTTACCCAAATTTTCAGAATATCTTAGCTGATTCCTAACGCTGTAAACCACCACCGCCTTCTCGTACCCTTTCTGTGAATTTCCTAGTATCTGTTAAAAAATTTAAAACATCCTCAGCATTAGCAACCCACACAACTCCTGTATTAAACATAATTAAATAATTCCACAATGACACCTCAATGTAAATAACTTACCTCCTTCACTTTCACAGGAAGGCTTCCCCAAGGCGCCTTCTTTGTGATAAACTGTTCCACTTCCGGATTTGAATCCATCTTGTACACTCACATCCGAAAATATATACCTACCAGAGTCACTGGTCACCAAAGTTTGACCTCTACTCTATCCGGATTCCGAATATCACAGCGCTCTGCCTCAGCGCTCATATAAAACTTTCCAAACATGAAATACTTCCACCAATTAACAGAATCACACTTTGCCTAACAGTTTTACCAACTCCTTATTTCAGTGAATACACTTTCCGAACACTATCAACCTATCTTTATTTAAAGTTGCAATTAGTTATAATTTACTCTATACTTAACCTGTATTTGATGTAACAGCAAAATATAAATATTGTTTCAATTGATTATCCCAGTCGTGTGGACACAGACTTGCCTGTAGTGTGACTAAAATAATCACCACCTCTACTCCTACACACGCCTACTTTGCTAATTGGCAAGATGCAAATTTGCAAATTCTCTGACAAAAACAAAATAATCTCTTGCTATTCTTAATGCACTCTCAAAGCACTCTGTCTTGAACATGTCGAGTGTAAAAACATATGACAATTCCTTTACCCTATTTTTCATGCAACTTTGCAAGCAAAACCTGCTGTCTTCTATAACAAGCTATGCGACTATGTATACTCCTCCTCACATCTCGTTTTTTTGCGTTTGCAACACTATCAATCAATCTAAATCTTTAATCATATTTAACTTAAAGCTTTATTCATATGGCATGGCATGCACAAACTTTCATTTGTGTTACATGTAATTTATAGTTAAGCCATACCTATTTATAGATTATGGTTAGTTTGGTGGTAGTCAATCCTCCATAATGAATATTTTTTTTGCTTATTATGAGAGCTCTCTCATAAGTAAAAATGCTATATATTTTTTTGCATGCTGAGCTATAATATAGTATTATAGTAATCTATCAACCTCTATGCAATCAATTTTTTCTGTGTATGTTATAAAATATTATGGGGTATATAGTACAATGGGTTATTGGGTAGATGTGTTATNCATAATGAATATTTTTTTGCTTATTATGAGAGCTCTCTCATAAGTAAAAATGCTATATATTTTTTTGCATGCTGAGCTATAATATAGTATTATAGTAATCTATCAACCTCTATGCAATCAATTTTTTCTGTGTATGTTATAAAATATTATGGGGTATATAGTACAATGGGTTATTGGGTAGATGTGTTATATGAATTGGTAGAGATTATTAATATATTATGCATTGATGTTATCTTCAATTTATGTCTGTGTGTTTGCATTTTGATAAAAAAAACGGTATTAGTATGGCTTGTATGAACAATGAAAATGAATTATCCATGTAAAAGTATCGAATTTATGTAATTTTTGCAGCGAAACGGACGTTTTTGCATAGTGTTTAGGGGAAAAAATCTTTTTATGAACATGTTACATATTTTTTGTAACTAGTATTTTGTGTACAATCTTTATTTTTTGTGCAAAATAAATGATAAAAGTATGTATATAATGTAAGTAGGATTTATATATGTGGCTTTTTTGTTGGGTGAAGCCTGTTTATTTACTGTAATTTATTACGTGCTAAATGTACCTTGCCGTTATAAATACCACTGGCAGGACATAAAACGTCCTAACTTCCGTTGTGCATGAGAGAGTGGTTTTCTCTCTCTCTCCCTAACTGTTTTTTACACCTTTTGACATGCTGCATTATTATTGCAAATGTATTAGGTAATGTACCTTAAATCCTGGCTCACGCGAAGGAGACCTGGAATAAAAACATGCAATTGATAGAAAGATAAAGGTAAGTAGTAGTAGGAGTAGATACATGTATTCATGTTGGTCTGCTGCTGTTTTAATTTATATGTTTTACAAAAGTAATTAAATCGTATAGAAGTTATGACGTATTTATGGACGTCATAGACGGTTAAATGAATTGTTGTTTAATCATTAGATATTTTTCGCTATGAAGTAGACTAAATTATGTTGTTATATCTTAAATACGAATGAGTTGTGGAGAAATCATTCAAACATGTGCGCAATCCTCCAAGTAAATAACAAGTATCATTAAGTTTATTATACTTCTGAAAGGTGTATTTTTATTTTTTGTATCTTAAGTTCAGACAAAAAAGGGTCTGACTATTCTAAACTCGAATTCTGAATGGTAACATCAATTTTTATCATAATTATTTGCTGTAGGATGATTTGAGTAAATATTTAAGTAGCTTTCACTTCGCATTGTGGTTCTGGCAGCGTTGGGGCACATTGAGAAAATACTTACAACAAAAACATTCACATTTTTTTTTTTTCAACTCCATTAAACCATTTTGCATAATTTTTCCATACTACACATACCCAATTATTGCTTTTCTGTGTTGTGTACATAATGGATGGAGCATTATGTATGCTTATCGTATCGTCTTTAGGTGATAAGGTGGATTGAGATGTAGATTGGTGGGCATTTATAAGGTACAGTAAAGATGGTAAAAATATGAGGTGAAAGCAAACAAGTATGCCAAAATATCGGGAATTTATTCAGAAAGCAAAACTGGAACCATCAGCTTAGCCCACCGGTTCAACGGTTCAGAGGAATGCTTTACAAGAAATATTTTACTTGATGTACATTTTGGCTAACATGCCCAAATCGAAAAATCACACATAGCAATTGCAATAATCTATTGAACGTGAGCGAAGCAATGAACTAAACTAAAATAGTATTGATAAAAAGGTAAAACAATCAAAGCTAGTAGAATTAGTAAGAATTTGGACTTCCATTTATGCAATTAGTTATAATAAGTCTACAAAATATAAAGGACATAAAAATGAATTTACAACTGCACATGTACTCAATAATAGCTTGCAGATAATAATGATCATTAGTGGAATTTAGTCTAAAAGCCATAAAGAGCCATTTCATTTTCTGCTAAAGTGAAATGATTCAAAGCACAACATTTTTGTGCACAACAATCATTATTTCTTGATTTCAACACAAGAGATTCTCAATTTTTCCTGGACATTTTCCCATCATTAAATTTCCTGTTTCTTCTTCTTCTAAACTCACACTCCGGAAAAAAACTTTTGTACGCAAACGGCTGCATGACATGTGTATCCTATTAAAATGGATTACTGTGTAGAGAGTGGAACAAAGAGCAACAATACTGCAATGGGTCTACCTTATAAATTTTCCAAAACGTCGATGTGCTTCCCTCCCGAGTACTTGTTCCATTTTTTAGCTGTTTACGATGAAAAACTTTCTTTTTTCCCCTTTTACTAGCCTCGTATGAGTTTACCTACCTTTACATCAGAAATCCATTTGGTGATTGGTGATGGTAGTGGTAACTACCTATTATTATTGCTTTAACATTATTACACATTGATAGTGTAAACAAGCGTTTCGTGCAACAACATTTTTCCATGTAGCTTTCTACACGGTAGGTGATCACCAAAGTCGATTACCTATATTGGCGCTGGTGGCGGCGGCGATAGGGTTGTTATATTATGTGTACATAAATTACCTACATAAGTTATGACAGTGTGAGTGAATGCATGTATAGTTACTAACACTATTCCATTAAAATATCTTACACCACCAACAACACCATACATAACTTGGTGACTGGTAGTGGTGAGTCACTACTCCATTTCAATATTTCCCTTATAATATACCAAAGAATGATGGCATTCAGAAGAAAAAAGAAAATGAAAAAATAGGTAGGTGAAAGCTCCTGCGACGACTACTGCTGCAGCCACTTGATCACGCTTTTTATATAGTGGATGTAAAATAACGGTTTTCTGCCGCTGCCGTTGGCAGTTACGGTTATATGTAATAACATATATATAACTTGCTTGCGAATCTGCATTCTCAGCACTAGTTCACATGTGAGAGAAAAAAAGTTGCTTGCCGTATCAAAAAGGCAGGTAACAACAACAACAAAAAGCGAGAGAAAAATACTACTACATGCTGTTGTACTGACAGGACATATATAGTGGCGTTATGTGGTAGTTGGGAGCATGTGGCTGGGTTATGTATGAATATGTATATCACATTATGAACTCTTTCTTTACATCCGTCCATATAAACTAACTGTCCGTGTAAAAAACAGAATGTTTTTTTCGTGGAGCAGCATGGCTCAAAGCTCACCTTTGTTACTTTCACGTACGTACAAACACACAAAATGGAATAATATAAGTCCACTGCGGCAAGCGGTAAATTGTATCCGGTATATTTTTGGTAGTGCCTTTATATCCTGGACAGTTTTTCATTCCACCTCTCACTCACTTGTACCACCATGAGTTTTCTCTCTCTCTTTCTCGCTCTCAGCAACTGCATTATTCTACTAGTTTTTTTAACTGAACAAATGTCTCTTCTTCCTCATCGTCAGTTTTAGTTTTCACTCCTCCTGTTTTCCATCAAAACGCGATGTATTATTATGTTTTCATTCACTTTTCTCCTCTCTGCTGCTACATGAAGGTTTTATCGGGATACGGCGTGTATTACGATGTTCCCGTTTAAAGTAGCTTTTTTTCTCGTGTCCACTTTTTCATGGCATGATTTTTTTTCTCTCTCTATTCATTATGCTGAAGAGGACGAGTCTTGTTCGTGTTGTATGTTAGGCTTCTTGGCTTACAACATGAGAACAGTGTGAAAAAAGAACACACCATTTTTTTGTTGAGTGACCTAAGTGAAAGTCGAAGAAGTGACATGGTACAAATACACCGTTTTCCTAAAAGTTACGGTTTGGTCTGAAGAATCTGCTGATTATTGATCATGATCTCTTGCTAATTGCATATCATTGAACTTTCTATTTTGGTCCGTTTTCATCAAAAGTGCCTATTTATTGGTGATGTCATCATTATCGAATATCGACTGTATCTAGCCACCCCATATTTTTACAAGTGTATTTATTAACACGGATTCCGGTTTTTATGCAAACTAATCGACAATGTAATCAGCATAAAATTGTCAAGAGAATAAAAGTGCCTTTCTTGTGTCTCCAATGTACAGTATTTGTACAGGGCGTTTTGAAAAATGCATTCCCTATGGAGTTGGATAAGTAGCGTCTGTAGACAAAAGCGGATCCTCATTCTTTTGTGCACGTTTGGCAGCTCCTTTCTCGCATTCAACTACTCGCTACTTTCATCTTCCACATCCAGCCCATCTTTAACTACATTTACAGTTAGTAAATTTGATGACGACGACAGTTTTCATAGTATTCCACCGCAACAACATAAAAAGTATGGAGACCAGCAACCTTCAAAGCTTCCATATGAAAAAGTACCTATCGCCTCTTCCTCCTCTGTATCACTATCAAAGCTCGCCTTATCCAATGTGGCCAAACGCGACAAATTCCCATCATCATCTCCACTCTACACTGAACAAAGCATATTAGGAGAAAGCGAGTTCAATGCATCCGCAACATCGCATTTTGTTTCGCAATCAGTGGATCCATTACCGGTATCTAAACACGCACAAAAAGCATTCATATCGCAAGAACAAAGGAAGGCAAGTAATAATCAACTCATCAACGTGATGATAGATTATCATACAAGACAACTAGCCAATAAGAATAATAGGTTTAAGGTGAAGAGAAACAGGGTGAAATTTCTAAGTGCAATTGAACAAAAAGACGATGATAATCGTAATAATAGTAAATTGATGAGTAGCAATTTCCAAGAAGCAAATAAAAGCATTTCTACCCGTTTTCACCTCAGTGCGGATCTTAGCGGTAATACAAGTAAAGCTATTGATGGTGAGAATGGTACTAGTAATAATAATGTAAAGACTGATGAAATAAAGCAGCCAGCCGTGACTTCATTATCATCATCAATAACACCGTTGGAAATTATAGACACAAGTATTATTGCAAGTAGGAGTAGCGCCGTTACAGCAGACTTTCCAATAGTACCCGACAGTATTCATGCCTCTTCTTCGGGATTGCTTTCTCCACTAACGGCTCCGACACTGTTGGAATCCTCATCGTCCACTCAACCACAAGAAGAGCTAACCTCATTTTATCCTCCAAACAGTAGTGGTAGTGGAACTAGTAGTAATAGTAGCAATGATAATAATAATAATCAAATATTCCCTTCGGCACTGCCAATTTCTTCCTCTCTTCCGAAAAGCAATTTACTTTCTCCATTTCATATTCCACCTTGTAACACGACATTTCAATTACGGCGGATTCAAAAGCGTAAGAAAAATTTAACAGTGATTGAAAATTTTATTATGGGCTGGAGTCATGTTAGGTGTAATGAGACTATTACGTACACAACACACGGAGACTATCGATACTTGGATAATTTAGTGCCTCTTGTGGATCGCTGGAACGGTCCTGTTTCTTTGGCCATATACTGTCCAGGAGATGATTTGGACGAGTCGCTGAAACTCATAAGTTACTTAAAATTGTGTACCTCGTCAAATATTGATAAATGGGTCACATTCCATCTCATTTATGACACCAGGTACGCGAAGAGACCGGCGAAAAAAGACACCAAGCATGGAGACATTACGTGGCTTGACGCTTTATACCTAGAAGGTAAATTTTTAATGTTTCAGCCTATTTGGACAAAATTAACGTGTTTAACAAGGTTGTGGTAATGTAATTTTAACTAACTAATAACAAGGCAAATCGTTAGTAGCATTCTACTGAATTGAATTAAGGAGAAAACTAGCTAGTTCCAGAAATTTCATAGAGAGTGGTAGTTTTCAATGCATGCTGGAGACTAGCTTAATTTGCATGTTACAAAAATGGTTAAGTGGTTTTTGCCGGTTTCATTGAAACTTAAGAACTTATGCATGAAACCTTGTCTTCTGTTTCTGTTTTCATGTTTCCATTTTTCTTTCTTGTAGTCAAGCAGGAGGCGATTTCATGTCAGTCAGTTACATACACGCAGTTGAATTAAGGGCGCATTGGGTGTAGTAGAAACAGTAACATGATTTCATTTCAGGTATTATAACTCATTTAATATATGAATTAAAAATTCTTACATAACAGCGGAGGGGCACCTTGCTCATTAAATCGTCTGGTTAGAGAAAGCACGTGATACAATAATGGCAACTCCGTTAGATGATGCTTTTGTATCTCCGTAGAGGAATGCTCACTGTCGATTGATTAATTTAGTAATTTACGCAAAGAAAACAATCGTAATCGTAATACCAGGCTCCGAACTGTTAATAATTCTCTTTGGTATCAGCATCTCCTTCGGTTTTGTGTATCCAAGCCTGAACAATATTGCAATAGTAGAATGAAGCGGTAGAAAAAAAACGCTCGTTTGGCAACGGTCTAGCATGCATAATTTGTATAACAGTATATTTGGCTTTGTATTTTGGCACATTTACATTCAGTCAGGCTTTCACCAAGTAATTTTCTTTTTCATTCAAAAATATGAATTACACGGCTTTTCTACCCCAACCAGGTACATGGAAAGACTGTTCGCAGAAGCCGACATTCAGTAAGGGCAACTACACGTTTCGCATCAAAAATGGACTGCTTTACCCCATCAATATTGCACGGAACATTGCTCGCGCCGCTGCAACCACATACTTTGTTCTAGCCTCGGATATTGAACTGTACCCTAGTATTAATTTGATTCCTAGCTTTATGGAAATGCTAGGTCGACTTCAGAAGGAGGAGGAAGAAAGAAATAATTATTATTACACCAACAGAAATAAGTTTACTGCAGCAGCTGCCGCAGTGGTTGCAAAATTTTTCTTTTCCGGGAGTAGCAGTAGCACTACTAGTAATAGTTCTCTTGACGGTAGCGGTCGTGATGAAATTTTAGAACAAAGGCAGGACTTTCCTGCCTCCAAACAACACCAAAACGAAATGTACCATGGGTTATCAGATCCTTCTCGTCAGCAGAGTCGACACGTGTTTGTTCTACCAGTTTTTGAGGTAAAAAAGGAAATCGTGCCTTGTCAAGTTGAAACCAAGGAGCAATTAGCTTCTCTACTTAGGCATCGAGCTGCCGTACTTTTCCATCATTCCATCTGCCCCCAATGTCACACCTTTCCAAAGTATGCTGAATGGAAAACGTGGTACCCAAAAAGCAACGACGGGGCAATGATAGACTATAGAAATTACAATTGCAGCAGCAATAGTAGCGTGACATTACAACCACCAGCAACCTTTGTCATGAGAATTTTTCATAAGGCGAAACGAAAACGGCCTTTTCAATTGTGGGAGCCCATATTCATCGGTACCAAAGAGGAACCCATTTATGACGAAAGACTGTCTTGGGAAGGACTGAGGGACAAAATGGTTTCGGTAAATTTAACAAATGAATTGATAATAAACCCTTGTATTTTGGAGACTTCATTTTTATTAATCATTACTTATTTTTGGACTATTTTACAAAAAGGGTTACGTCATGTGCGCTTTAGACTACGACTTTTACATTTTGGACAATGCCTTTCTGGTGCACAAACCTGGGATTAGGAGAGTCAACCATTTGGTCACGAAAACAGTGATGAGCCAAGACCGACTAATCAACTACAGGATACGGACTGAGCTACTAAAGAAATTCGGAAAGCATGACGAATGTGCCCTTTAATCTCAAACACGCAAAAACATCGTTGTATTATGGCATTCAAACATGTTACGTATTCATATGAAAGTACTGAAATACAAATGAAATCGGAACTCTATAATATGGAACATAAAACGGTCATACACAAATGAGAGATATCGCACATACATAAGACATTATTCTATTTATTATATTTACATTATATAGAATGTTACATATAATAAATGATGAAACATTTGCATAAATTAATCAAGTGCTTGTTATAGCCTCGTGTGCTCAATTATATAGTATCTTCTATCCCATTTCATATTCTATTCAATAGC
>JAHZMV010001918.1:0-18239 GCA_027743765.1 Coecobrya sp. COE2
GATTAGAAAAACAAAGAGCACAGCGGCAGTAACAAACAAAACCACAAGAAAATGGATCAAATTTATGTGGATGTGAGTATGGTGAATGAAGTGGCAGCGCGGTGAATTTATTCTTGTATGAGGAAACAGAGGAAGAGAATAAGAGATGAGAAGGAAAAGGGAAGTGAATCTTGTTGAGGAAAACTGGGAGAGAAACTCGATAACTGGAAATGACTGTGCTGTCATTTTCGACCGCATCTTTTATTCCTTTGTGATCCCTCTCTACCATATGCTCTTATAAACAGTCGTGATTCCACTGCTAACATTACTACCAGTAAGATATGCAGCAGTAACTCCGACGCCAATAACATACACAGGCATATAAACATTTTTTTGGATTTGCTAGTAATTCTTGTGATGGAAAACATTTTCTGCGTAGGCACATTCACTCCGGCATGAATATACATTTTTCTCAGCCAATATTCCAAACTCAGCTTTTCTTAGATTATACATTGTAGTAGCCGTCCATAAAATATACATATACCGTTCTTGTTTTCAATGATGTGTCTGTCTCCTCCTTGCTATTTTTTCTCGTTCTGCTTCTGCTTCCCACATACTCTGCTTCCCATTCCTTTTTTCGATTTTCAGTCAAACATCAGTCACAAGCCCAATCGTTTACAGAAGCGCAATTGTAACTTTTCATATATCATTTTAACCTCTATACAAAACATCTCTCTGTGAATATCCCACGTGCGTACTTTAGTATATCAGAAAAGAAGAGGAAATGCATTATTGCCTTTCTATACTCTTTTGTATCGCATTACTATGTTAAGGACAGCTAGTGTAGTGGCAATGCATAGTCCTACTACTGTAGTAGCTCCATAAGTCTATCCACAACACTTTCCTTTTATGGGCAAAATGCGGCAAGGAGAAAAGGAAAAGAAAAGAAAGAAAAGAATAAAGCTCAAGTTTTTATTGTCTCTCTCTCTCTCTCTCTTCTTCTTCTCTTGCTGTTGTATCTATTCTCAGGACTTTTCAGGATAAGAAAAGAGAGAAAGAAGAGAGAGTAGATGAGAGGTAAGGATATTCATCTTACTGCCACCATGCCGAAAAGCAACATCACTTTTCTCTCAATATACACAGCTAATATATATAAACTATGTATTTTATTATATTACATAAACAGTGATACATTACACATGTGCATCCCACAACAAACCACACTATCATCATACATGGTTGTGCCACTATAAGCAAATAAAACTAAAAACTATACATAATACCTTTTTTTCTATTATTCCAAGATTTTTGTACACTTTTTTTCTATACCAATATTGGTTTTGGACCTAAAGACTAAGTGTGATCAAAGTTTCCTTTTTCTATCATTGCTGGTTTGCTCCTTGGTTCAGTTAAATGTGTGTGTAGTATATATTTGTATTGCATACATGCTTTTTTGTCTGTGTTACTGACTTTTTCCCATTTCACATCAAATCTCATGGCAAAAGCTGTCAGTCAATGAGAATGGCTTTAGCTCACATAGGGAATCAGGGCTGCCAGCATCTGATAACTGCTCTGATGCGGCTTCCACCACCATCAGCGAAAGAACACAAATAATGTAAAGTCATGTATCTCGCACTCCATTGACAAGCTTCAGCTATATTTCTGCTGTTGCTAAACTTGTAATGGTGGTTTACTCTGGATGTTTCCCGTTTTTATTCCCTTCTTTCATTGCTTTCATTCATCGGCATTTTCTCGTTTTTTCCTCATATCTGTCTTTCTCAGGGTGGATTATGTGACCTCAAATTTCACTTTCTATCTTTCTGTCTTTCCATTCTTTCTCAGAAGACGGATGAAGTCGAAGAACAAGTTTTTTTTGTGATTATGCTTGTGTTCATTGAAACATTAGTTGGGATTTTCTTTTCTCTTCCATTCTTCCTCTCTACCACTCTAGTGCTCCCCTTGATCCATTTTAACTAATGTCATAATCATCTCGTTATTAACGTGTTCTTGGTATATCCAAGTCTTATTTTTCGACCTTGTTGGAATTTTATTCAGATAGTAATTTTGTGCTACAATAAAAAAAGTATCTGACATATGTAATTTCATTCGGTTTACTTATGGCTGTTATATTACACAACAGCTTTTCTCTTTTCAAGCCACTTTTCTTCAAATCATCCATAATCCAATCGATAAGCTTCATTCAACTCCTATTTATTTTCCTATTTTCCATCATTTTTCTCTACTGATGATGTAAGTAAGTAGCTCTAGGCACGCCTCTAATATTAATCCTTCTTTTGAAAACCTTCCTACTTGACATGTGGACTGGTGTTGAGACACGACTTGGCTATTTATACTCCCTCCCCCACATTTTCTTTCTTCTTTACTTATTCTTCTTGAGTTCCAAAGCAAAATTAGAAAAATGATATGGATATAGACTCTTCAGTCAAAATCAGCACGTGCCATCCATTACCATTCCATTCTCTCGGCTTTTATAAACTCAAGTTAGAAGCAGGCACACATAAACCAGGCCATTATTATTTTTCTGTATCGGCAGATAATGCTTTGGACAACCAAGGCTCCTAAGGATTTCATGCTTTCTCCACAAGAATTGATGATGGGTGCATGAAAAGTCGCACATGAGGGTACGTAGCCAACTGATTGTAAATTTTTTGGAGTACATATAGAGAGACAAGAGTGAAAAAGTTTAGTAAAGTTATACAGCCACTTAAAGAACTCTGGTCGATAAAAAATTTCCCAGGCTTGTGCATATACGTATTACGATATACAATACACATAATATACAGGATCGAATCATTACAATAATATGTGGTGGTAGTAGTAGTGTTACCAAAGGAGTGAAAAGAAGGCAAGGCCAGAAAATGCTTTCTACTATTGATCTTGCAATTTTTCTTTCTTCTCTTGTTCCCTCTTCTTCCTTTTCCCTCGTCCCGATAAAAAGCCAAAAAGGAGAAAAACTTTCTCTCTACTTGCGTACAAAAACCCGGGACGACTATGACAAGGATGATGGCTATAAGCTGCGAAAAGGGGAAAATCTTATGATATATTCGCACAACACCATTCATACCACACTGAAAAGTTTTAGCTTTGTCATCGCAATTTTTCCAATGTATGTATGTGGCGTGATATCCATGTAGGTTATACAAAATCTTTATCATATTATCGTCATCGTCTCTATCATACCATGGCAGTGGATATGCGGATTATTATGGGAGAAAATTTCCCCCTTAGCAATGTACAAAATATCAATATAGTTTATATACTAGACGATTCTATCCTTTTTTGTATAGTCGTTTCGGCGCATATCGCACAGTGCACACACACCACCACCACTACCAAAAGTCGATTGGGTTGTTGGAAACGTGTCGCAAAATAAAATGGGACAAGCACCCAATGCCATGCCACACAAACACAGTGAGTAATAGGAGCGCGTATAATGTCACGTTCTGTTGGTAAGTTGAAAGTCGGAGTTACACAACCGTGGAAAATGAGAAAGCAGAAATCCCCCTTTTATCATCATCGTTGTCACATCAGTCCTGTCAAAGGAACACTATTTAAGTAATAAACCACCGTGCCGCTTTCCTCTACAACGGATGAAACATGATGATGACTGCAATGATGGCCAGTTAAAAATATTATTAGGTATTTTTTGTTGTAAGGTCGATATCATATGATAAAATGGAGAAAATGGATTCACGTTAAAACTGTAAACGGGTGCATGTCTAAAATGTAAACTAGAAGGAGAGAAAAAACGCTGAAATACAAATCTAATTCATTGTAACTTTTTTTCAAGCGTCGATTTGGGTTTTCCCTTATATAACTTATCGTCATCACTAAACACTTTTTTCCACTCTGTTTAAGCGAGCGAGTGAGTGGAAAGGTCCCACAGCTAATTCAGTTAGCTTCCTATGGCTTGCTCATTTATTCTAACCGGATATCCCACTGAATCAGATAGTAGGAAAGAAAGAGAAAAAGTGGATATTTTTCCTGTCTTCCTTTTCTCCTTGTCTCCGTGAAAGTGAAAATGCAAAAATGTATCAGGAAAGGAGAAAAAAGACATTTTTTCGTTAAGAGTCAAAATGATCTATATATACCTACACATCTTTATGTGAAGAAACTATAGGAGGGCAATAACGGAGAGGCTCAACTGCCACGGGAGCGAAACTAGAAAGGATGTTGTGATGAAGTAGAAAATGTTTCAGTGTTTTCCCCTTTCCCGTAAAAAATACATAGATGTAGTTTGGTAGTAACACCAACCTTAGGTAATATTATATTGCGTGATGGGGAAAATGTCTCATTCTCATTGTTGGGAAACACAAGTTCACATCCCATCCTACAAACCAACAACAAAACTTTATATGACTTCATGCATACTATGTAAGTGTTTGTCGGAGATAGCATCGAATTTTCAGATCTGCGTGTGAATGTACATATCTACATATACATATATATATCTGCATAAAAATAATAATAGTAAGTAATGGTATTTGGGGAACTCGCTTCATTTCATTCCAGTTGTCGACTCAGGAAGAGTTTGTGGGTCTCATCGGAATAAAACCTTTATATGGTCCAACAAACATGCGTACATACATTCAAGTATACGTTCTCGCCCGGACAGATATATACTCTATTCGAACGGAAGTGAAAATGTGTATATTCGACTTTCAAGAATATATAAGTAATATATAAATATATACCTATGCAGTTATGTGCAGGCGCTTCTATATGATTTTAGTTTTTAAGTGAAGAAAAAATGGGAATAAACAAATAGCAAGTTGGGATAAAAGCGGAGTGAAAATCAGCGAGGAAAATGTAGCTAGCTATGTATACCTAAAACTACCTATGCACAAGCATTTTTTCTTCATCTTCAACTTCACCTGCAATCAAGAAAGAATCGCGTGAAAAAAGAGGTGAGCTAAACCTTTTCTCCTTCTGCTCAACTACTACTCTACAACCACTATTATTCCATCACGAGGCAATGAACAGACGAGCGAGTCAGAAAAATAGTTTGAACTCTTCTTCGTCTTCAACGCTATTTTTGGTACTTTTAACCATAACTAAGTTTATAGTATACTCATCTCAATATAATAGTTCATCGTACCAATATATATTATATATGTGTATATATGAATCTACACTGCTATTACCGAAAAATGCCGTCGCTGCTGCTACTACTGCTGATGGTGGCACCGCTGCAGTAGCAGCACTGCTTTCATCAACGACACTCTAGTTTTCATGAACATTCATACCCAGACATGGAGAAAACTGGAGACGAGGAAGTTTTTAGGCACACTGCATAATATAGGTACAGTACCCAAACATGGCGGGAGAGAGAATGTGGAGAGAAAATCCCAAAAACTAGGCAGCGTGGGGATATCGACCCGTCTCCTGCTCCTGCTAGGGTCGATATCGTAGGTTCCTGCTTCCTTTAGCAAAAAGTGTACACACACTCGCATTTTGCTGCTGCTTGCAAGTTGAGCGCCTATTTATATTGCATATTATGTCTGCTGCTGCTTCTCTCTTCTTTCTTCTCCACCAACACAAAGAACATCAGCAGAACAGAGAGGTGGAAACATCTCTGGGTGAGCAGCAGCATTGTTCACCAAAAGCAGGCATGTTTTATTTTTGCTAAAGAATAGATGTGATGTAATGGAAACAACATCTCTTATTCTTCTTTTGGTAGTTCCTGGTATGGTATGCCGATGTAGAGAGGATATACGTGCATATACTGGGCTATATTAAAAAAATCTCTATTCTTTTTATGATATTAATATTTTTAGGCTAGTGTGTTTACTGGAGTGCAGTAAGAGGTTTTGTGCGAGACAGCAGCAGCAGTGAAAGAGTTGAAAATGCTATTATTATGTTATTATTTCTACTAACATACTATATACCTACAGAGAAAAAATAAACGAACACACACAGTTCCTACTTTTTTCTTGTACTTACAAACACACAGTTGGGTTCACTGTCTTTTCTCATCGTCCTTTCTCTTGATTTTGCTCTCTCATCGTGAAAACACCACAAGGCATCTCGGATAGTAAAGGGAAAGATTGAAGAAACGACGAAGTGATGGCTGCTGTATGCTGGAAGTGAAATGCTTTTTATGTTCGAAACTACCACCAGTGTACAGCTAAAAATACACATTTTCTTTGCCAATGTTATGTTATTATTATGGAATAATAATGGAATGGCAGAAAAGTCTGCATGCATCATCATGCTGAATGGTACGGCAGGATTCAATCGGTTGTTTCGGAAAGCTCGTGGCAGCAGAGAAAACGTATAAACCTAGTCGTCCTAAAAAGTGGTATGTAAAATGGCACTATGTATCACCAAAAAGGTATCATCATCGGCATCAGCACCAGCAAAAGTTGGACTTGTATGTTGAATTTTCTCCTTTAGTGAAGTTGAGAGAAATAGATAAGCGAATAGAAACGTAAAAGGGTATAATAGTAGCATGGTCCTGGTGTATATTAAAGAGAAAGTCAGAGAAAGTAAGAAAATGGTAGCCATCAGCCATGAAGAACAAGATGTAAGCAAACTACATTCAGTTCGTTCCAGTTTTCTTCTTTCGTATCATCTATCTCTCCTGGTGTGCTATGCAACTCCGGCTTTTCCCTTTTCTATATAGATACATTTTATATACCTATCTATACACATTTTTATGTGCTTAATATACTTTGGCAGCACTCATACTTCAGGGTTCTATAAAAATTCTCTTAGAACAATTTTCGGGAAGAAACACGTTCCGTTGGTTTGAACCAGGAGTAGTAAGCGTATAAGGAATGTTGTTGTTGGTTGTGCTGCTGCACTACAGTATATATCCTCACTCTTTCACTCCGTTCTCCTTCTCATTGGAAACGAGAAGCGAGGGAAAAGAAGTCTAGGGCAGACATGCGGACAGTGAACCCGGCTGGATGATGCCGTGTGTGGCGTATTTTGGAGCTGAGCTGACGCTGCTGTTGAAGAGAACTCTCTTTCTCTCTTTTCTCTTCTCTGTGCATGCAGTAATAGTGGTTAGCTTAATGCACGTACATGTAATAGTAGAAGTAGTAGTAAAAATGGGCTATATAGCACATCTGTGCCCTTCGCTGTATAAATATGTCTGTGCATAAGATGGTAATGTATAATGGCATAAAAAAGTAAAGTGGTATGAATGGAACTTTTTCCATGCTTTCCTTTTTCATGTACTGCTGCTGCTGCTTTACTTTGATATCATCGGCATAGTTTTCCTTCTGATGGGGAAAGGAGATAGGACGCCAGAAACAGAATAGCAAGAAATTCGATGAAAGCACACAAGTTTAATGCGTTTTTTCTTCCTTCCTACCAAAAAATGTTCACGTTCTCACTGCTTTTTTTGTACAAATAACATATATACATGCACATCACATCATCAGTCAGATGCATGCATTTTCCCTAGTTGACCATATGCCAAAAAATAAAAAAGAGGTACATATAACTCCTCTACCATCATCATCGTCGTACATTAAACATAAATTGTATAAAGGAATTTGGTACCATGTTTAGATATATTACGTACAGGTTTCCAGTAAAAACATGATGGAATTCCAATTGTAGCGAGATATATACGGAGTATTATAGATACACACACATGATGTATGTTTTAAAAAGATCGCTGCTAAAATTGTTATAGGTTTCTGCTTTGGTGGGATAAAGTGCTTTTTCGAAAATTACGTACGTACTCCCTACATGGATCCTATACATTCGTTTCTTTAAGATACGCCGTTTTTTACGTTCCCTTTTTCTTCTTTCCGTTCAATAATTCATGACAGGGGATATTCGTCATTCATTAGCTTAAGCGGAGATGTGGAGTGCAATAACAGGAGACTCTCGCTTTCTAGCTCACTGGCTGGAATAGAGTAAGTGTAGCAAGTTGAATGAAACTAAATTGGCTTGCAGTACGTTATTCCGTCTTGTATTTATATTCTTCCTGAGACACGTGAATGTATTACTGAGCACCAGCGTTTTTTGGTAGCTGCGGAATACCGGCTTTCTAGCTCATTTCCCTACCACACTGTACAACACAACATGCTAGGTACTTACTTACTTTGCAGATTGATTTTGTATATAGAACCATTGCGTTTTTTCAACTAGCTACCTAATTTTCTTTTCTTATGCCATCCACAGCGTAATGCAAATGCATCCTGCATCACCATCATCAGTACCAAGTAAAGTAGAAGATGAAAAATATGACCAGACAAGGCAGTTAACTAATGGAAGGCCTCATTTGTCTACTCACTCAGGTTTTCATCTCTTTTCTTATATCTTGTATATATTTTTGTACCCGATCCGCTAATAGATATATCTACCACATTCCATAAGGAGACCGATAAATAACTAGACAAAAACAGATGAATCGCACACATCATGAAACATGCATATGAGCTCATCCCCACTCATTCGTCATACATTTCATCCTCATCTGTTTCAACAACAGTATTAGCAGCAGCGTCTCATAAAATCAAAGCTGAAAACCGGGAGGAGGAAGGAAAACTCTCAGCTCAGCATCTGTTTTCCTAATATTCCTAATATTATCATCATTCAATCCACCACACTCACCACTATCCAAAAAATCACAGTAAAAATATAATATGCACCTCTATTTCTTCCTCCGAAAGTAAATGCATCCATTATATTCTAAATGCATAGCTACAAGCATTCTCCCATCCATGCACAAGACAAACACACACACTTGCATATTGCATCAACATTATCCGATGATGCAGATGGTTACGATGATGGCTAAAAACTTCTTTCAGTTCTGCAGTACACACAGCTTATCTCCTCTCTTCTGTCTTCACTTCACCCTTTCCACTCGACATTTTTGACTGGTGCTGCAAACCAAGAAGCATATCAAGCTGCATATTATATTGACGTTACCTATGCTCCAAGAAAAAAATCATCCAACATAGTTTTACTTCCCGTTTAATAATAATAACATTGCCCACTACTTTTCATTTTTATACTAAAACGATGAGCAGCAGCATCCAAAATGGTACAGTGATTGTATGGTACGTGTGTAGTTGAGGGAAAACCATTTGTGTCGTCAGTCGGATATTGTTATGGTTTGTTGTGCCATATACTCCTCTTATATATAATGTTTTTATATTTTTACCAAGTATGTATTGCCTCTCTACTCCTGTTTCCTTTTCCCTCTTCCATCGGATAAAGATGCAATTTTACTCTACTATAAACGGTAACAGTTTCCATTTCAAACATCTGGTATTTTCCCCCACCTCAGTCAATGCAATGCAATACTCCAACCCGAGAAAGGAAAAAATGGAGAATCTTGGGAAACCCGTCCGAATGTTTCATTGTTGGTTGCGTGCGTGTGTGTGCCTTCTTGTTTTTACACTTTTTACATTTTACTTCACTCCCGCCCGCCTGTTTTCCATCTATCCATATCCATTCTCATTTCCAGGTTTTTCTTCCTTCCTTCCTCTCTCCATTCCGCCACTTTATCATTTGTTAAAAACGTGTACAAAAAGGAATTTAAGGAGAAGGAAATAAACGGGTGTTGTTATTAGAGCTCAAGTCAAAAATCTGGAAGCTCCACTCTATACCAAAGATGGTTTCGTATAAAACAGCCCCAAAAAAGTAGAAGTGATGATATTTGCCTCATTCTAGCAGGTATACCTACTTCCAAAAGAGATTTTCTACTTTAGCTCGTGCCCTTCTCTCTCTCTCTCTCTCTCTCTCTCTCTCTCTCTCTCTCAGCATTTTCATCTTGTGCCTTCTTTCTTAATTTTTTTGTTGTTCGTTTCCCTCACGGTTGCTCTTTTGCTCTTTATAACAACTTTTAGCCCATTTTCTTACTGTGCACGACATGAATCCACAGATATATTATATCCCGTAACACAAAATGTTACTGTGTGTTTTTCTACTTGTACTTCTCCCCTTTTTGATGTCTGGACTCATTTAGATTAGACAAAGACAGATTTCACCAGCAGCCATACAACAACATTGAATGTATACTACAAAGCATCTTTTTCTTAAAAGTCAAAAAGCGAAAACAATTTTAAGTGTTTTCTATTCTTTTCGTCTCCTTGCACAGAAATTGTATACCATACATGCATATTATATACTGTGGATTATATTATACATTTGTTTTTGTTTTTTCGTTGATGCTTTGTGTATGCACCCCAGTGATAATGATAGTATAAAGTGCCAAAAAAATCTGGGTTTGGAACAACCATTATGTCATGTACTTACAACGACGGCAGAGAAGAAAGGAAAGGCTTTTTTATCACTAACTCTCTGCTACTGCTGCTGCTGCTGTGTATAAATAATATGCGGGATACATTTTTACAGAAAGCACATTTTATGCTGGGTATATATTATACTGCATTATCACTTATTCTTCGAGTATAATAATACGTTTTTGTCATTATGAATCAGTAAATCAGAGCGGAATGTCGAGAAAGCGACAACAAAAAATTCAGCACTGCTGCAGTTTCTATCTTCTTTTTTTCATTATCTTCCTCTGCAGAAGCAAGACACACCATCATCATTAACGCCAACACTGTCAGCAAAATATATATAACAGTCATATCACCGCGTAGTCTACTTCTTTCGAACCACTGCAGTTTTTCCACCACCATCACACACTGCTGTCAGAGAGTCAGTCGAGATACCTAGTAGATGGATGTATTATGTAGCATAAAGATCGGGTGATGGTTGAATAGAAAAACAGTCCACGGTTCAGGATGATAGATATCCATTATTCAGCGGAGAGAGAGTAAAGTACAAGGTACTCTTGCCATTTAAGTAATTTACAGACAAAAGGTGGCACTTCTCAAGAAATACAACAGATTAGTTTATAAAAGGTCTTTCTGTTTTATGCTTACATCATTTCATCTCGGAAAAAAACATTGCCTTCTACTTTGATCTATCTCTCCAGAATTGAAGAGAATAGAGTCGGAAAGTGTCTTTCCTGAACAATTATCAAAAGTCTCTACAATGGGACATATAATGTCATACCAGCAGCAGCGGGATAGGATGTAGCTTGTCATTCATACACACCAGAGAGATAATATGACAAAAAAGGAAGTGCCAGAAGGAGGACAGAGTACGATATAATGTATGAAGCTTTGATGAGAGAGTTGGTGCTCTGCTGATGATGATGCTGCTGGAAGTGTAGGGGAAATGCCAAGGGTCGAAGTTTAAATGGGCTACTGTGCTATATAACATGCTTCTCCGCCAACATTATTTCATCATCAGCAGAAGCAGTTAAAATACAATTTTTAGAGCCACTATAGTTGCTTCCCTGAGCTCATGGAATTATATGCTCTAATCTGTCTCAATGGCATTCTTCACATTATCAGTCAGAGTCTTATAGAGTCAGAAACATTATTTTAAGCTTTTGGGAATGTTTTGCTGGTTGAAAAGAATGAATGGATGGACCACAGGAAAAAAAGATTAAAGGCCCAAAAGGATATTTTGAAGGAGAACGAAGGTTTGGTTGGTTTCTGGCCTGCTCAATTCTCTTAGAGAATGTGTGTAATGTAGGTACATCTTGTATATTATGAATCATATGCCATTATCATTATGACTTACTGACAATAAACTGTGACCATTTATCCTCAATTTACAGTTGTGAATGATGGCGATAGTGATGCATGCATCCATCACGTCATATCGCTCTCTCCTTGTCTGTTTTCTGTCCTCTAGGAATTTTAAGCCATGCATACATCCAGTCCAAACTTCAAACTACTAACCAAGCCACAGACAAGATTTATCCAAAAAAATTGTATGTAAAACTAAGTAACACTCAACCAGTAATCGTATGAGCCTGTCTAATACTTTCTACTGATTATATGAATGAATGTGAAATGTAGACCTACTTAATCTAGTTTTTAAAAAATCCATTCTGTAAAAAAATGTGAATAGAACTCCTGCTAGGATCTATTCATTTTAATTCTTTCACACTGCATCAATGTACAAATTCGAATATACTTTCTCACTCTCCTGGTTGTCGCCACATCTGCAGTATTTCATGTTCTCTAGCCAAGCCACACAAGCGGTGCAGTACCACCAGACACACATAATTTTCTGGTGAGCTCACGAATTAAGAATGTCCATCCATTCTTTATACACTTATTTATATCTGGTGAATGGTCCACAAAAATATAACGTCAAAGTCTTCGTCAAATACTTAAATGCATTTGCTCTTCAAAGGAAAGGGAAATGTAAATCTAATATATTAAATGCAACACATACAGAACAACCTAATAACTCTTCGTGTCTGTTGGAATTAATAAATAGCCAAAACTTTTACTTAAGTGCCATTACTTAAAGTTCATAGCCGTCATCATAATCAACAAGGAGCTAAAAGATCTCTCACTCTTTTGTGGTTTCGTTATATTATGCAGCAGTAGTAAAGTTAGTACAATTAATAGCTACACTTCTACAGACTAATATAATATGCTGAATTGGAGAAGAATACTTGTTATTCCTACTTTCATCATCACTATAATATGTATTGACAAAAGTTAGTAGGAGGAAGGTTTTGGTAGGAATATACTACACACTTCAGGGTGTACAGCTTATGTGAAAAATGTGCTGTTTAAACACAAGTTTGTTTTAAAGGTAACACAAGAACGATGACTTATTTTCAACGTTGATTCTAGAGTTGTTGTGCCGCCTGCTTGCTTATACATTTGACCATGTATGTATATACCTATCTCCATATAGCTTTTAATAGCAACTCATACGATATTTTAATGACTTTCTTCTCAGTCTCACAATAATCATCATCGGTCTGCTTTTATACTGCAGCGTTTCTTAATATCATCATTATCATCCCAGTCTCCGTTTTCTTCGTTTTTTTTGGCCTGGTTCTAATACTTTGTCTGGTTAATGTGATGCGTAATGGATCCCCATAAGTCACAACAGCATTATATATTCCTGTATGCACAATATTCTAATTCTCTATAGTATTTACATATATTCCACCACCAACAACAAAAACTTAAAGCCATTTAGCATCCACTGTATAATATAACTCGGAGGTCATCATTAATTCTCAAGTGGAGAGGTTTTAATGGCTCTTTACAAATCGGACCTCATTGTAATATTTTGGATGCATTGTGTGTGAGCGGTGGTTGGTGGTGAAATTGTGAGTGTGTGGAGCTGCCTAGGTTTTGGCTTTATGAATAAACATTTTCACAAAACAACAGAAGATGATGACTACCAGAGAGCTTAAAACTAAAAAGTGGTACATATACATTGTCTATAGTGTAATGAAGTGAATGTACATAACAATACATTGTTATTATTTTGGAATATGTATGATCTCTCATCAGAAGCAGCACAGTGGTCGGAAAAGCAATTGAAGAGCAAAAAGCAGCGACTATAGAAAAGGGCATTTAAAATTATTCTTGGCTTTCGTTCTTATAAATAACCACAACATTTTGCTAACATTGTATTTGCCCAGTATATTATCTTATTACATGTATATATGTGCATGAATTTTATTGCGATTCAACTTCATTGAGTCTGCAAGTTTTACTCTTAACTGCGAATGTAGAAAATACATGTGTGGCAATAGATTGCTGTTGGTGGAAGTGGCCCGGCCTGTCTGTAGGTACAAATGTGTTATTGTTCACGAAATTGTTAATATCATACAGATTGAATTGAGGTACGTCCTCATAATCATGGCCAACATAGCTTTCATATCTTCACCAAAGCTTTTATCACGTTGTCGATGCCACCAGGATTGTCGGTTTTTAGACCAGTCAGCTAGACCAATAACAACATGAAGAGGCAAGGGAGCAGAGCAAAATAATATGCCATTTATTACATAGCATTTCTGATTTTCTTTTTTGCAAAGAATAATATATACCAAAAAGTAGAGCAACTTGAATAGGCTTGCCATAGTCTGGTTTTCGGTGAAGAGCCATTTATAGCATTTTAGACTCCATTATTCAAACAACTTACTTTTGCACTTGATAGTTTTTGGCTTTCATCAGCATTTCAGCAGTTTTTGCTGGCTGATGATAAGTGGTTTTGTATTCTATTCGAACTATTTATATTCTTACTACCATAGTATGCACACAGACACAGAAGAAAGTGAAAGAGCAATATAGTGTGGTTCTACAATTTATAACGCACAACAGAGCGGAAAACATTGCTGCAGTTTTGCCAGCATAGACCACATACTGTTCCATTTTATCCATCCCGAAAGTGCCATGCAAGCCCCAAAAGGGATTTTGCACATTCACAAGACCTATTTTTAATGGAGTCATTACACATTGCTATACGGGGTAAATATTATATTTCGCCCACCTACTTTATATGAAAATCATACATGTCCACTCCGGCTATAACCCTGCACTCCTGCTATCAGTACATGTTTGCTGAAACGTGTTATTTTCTTTCGATACTCATCTCTGCACTTAAGAAGAATGCATAGAAATTACAAATAGCCAACTCGGTTTATCGTTTTCAATTTCATTGGTAGCTTCCGTAACTTTTAGTGGCTTTTTGTTGTGATTGTCTGTCTGTTCGCTGGACATGCTCGAATCACGTTGACAAACTCTCTTGAAATGCCAGGTAAAGAGAAAACATATTGATTTCGAGTCCCGATGCAATGCTCGGATGGAATCTACAGCCAATATCACTATGATTGCTGGGTATGCTTTTTGGTTAGGTAAATAGATATGCTAGTTTGATGCACCGGTTTGTGCTAATTTATTTCAGCGGAAAAGTATTCGAACAAGATCGTTATGTAATAGCTAATTGTGACCATTTACTAATGAATACTCTATCCATTTTTGCATGTCGTGCAAATAAGTTAACTTTAGCTAAAATTATTTATTTGCTTAGGATTTATGGAATGGAGTATGATGCATGGGTAAAATGCGCTAGGAACGAATTACGTAAACTGCAGATATGCACTGCGTATGAACAATGTTACATTGACATTACAGCACAATAACAAGCAATGTATATCTATGACATAACGTGGATATAGTAAGTGGTTGGATACTCCATTGAAATTGAAGATTAAATGTACCAAAGTAAATAAAAATCCTGTAAGGATACATTCTGTGACAAGAGAAAGCCATTGATTCGATTAACTTTTCAAAGTCCTTTCAGATACACCGTCTCGAAACATGCATCTATACTTTAACAGATGAAAGTGAAAAACTCTAAATTGAAAAGCATTACTTGTAGTACACACAACACACAATTGAAAAGAGAGATGGATTGGGGCAAACAGAAATCACCATTATCATCTTCACGANAGATACACCGTCTCGAAACATGCATCTATACTTTAACAGATGAAAGTGAAAAACTCTAAATTGAAAAGCATTACTTGTAGTACACACAACACACAATTGAAAAGAGAGATGGATTGGGGCAAACAGAAATCACCATTATCATCTTCACGATACAAGTATGTATATGTATGTATATAGAAATTAGGTATTTCCATCAGTCAACAGCAAGTATCAAATAACCTACAATATATTTCTCGTACTTTTCAGTTTCCTCGTTTGTGCAAAAGCTTTTCCATGCATTATTGATGAATGATAGTTTTTTGGGGAAAGAGAGAGAGAGAGAGAGAGAGAGAAAAGGATAAAATGGTGTACTTTTTTAGTTTATGCAGTGCAGCGGTATAGTGGTTATTCAAGTGCCGCACAAAAATGCGTAAATTGTACTTTGGTGTATTTATACAAAAAGGAAGAGTGGCTTGGAGTAGAATTTAGATGGATCGGGTGCCGATGCGATGATGCGGCTTTGCTTACCTTTGTATGCTTTTGCTGGACGGTATCATTAAATGTGTTTTGAGTACGTAGGTCATTTGATATGGTGGAAGAGAGTCTGACCAAGACGAGAGCACTTTCATCGTCGTCAACAACAGAAAAGATAAAACCTACAGAATATGTATATGGTCGTAAACAGAGACTATATCATATTCGTGAGAGGAACCCAATATGTATACCTACTATACTTGTGAGCGTACAAACACCATATCCAAGTATTTTAGTAGGTAGCTCATCACTTCTCAACACTTCAGTCAGCTACTTACCATTTTTTTCTGCTTCTATCTCACAAGAAAAAAATAAGGTTATTTTTGCACTCTCTGCTCTCTTTCTCTACTAGCTAGCTCACTTTACTCTGCTGCTCTATTTCCAGAATGGAAGTAAATAACGCAAGTGGTTGTGGTCGTGGGGAGATGCTATCTTAGCAGACATCTTGACATGATCCATTAAGGAAATGTTTCACTGTGATACTTAGAATGTGTAGTATATAATAAACTACCAATGCAAGAAGAGGTGGCCAGTCCCTCATCATAGTACTCTACTCCAACTCATCATGATGACAATTGTGGTAGGTATTGTTATTGTCGGAAATGACAAAAATAAAAACCAATTGTGAAAAGATATATTAAGTAAGTAATGTGTAGCTAAAGAGAAGCTGAAAACGAGGTCAATTCGCCATTTTTATCTTTGAGCGTTTTCTTCCTGGAATAACAAGTGAGCTGGATATTTTTCTTATGGCCCCTTGTAAAAGGTATACATCAAATGGTATGGTCAACATTTTTTACCGATGTACCCTTTAGATTACCTATATTATCAATTTTTGTAAGCAATGCTATAAACCTTCTTTTCACATTTCTGTGAATGTTTTGTGTGGAAGCAAACCGGAGGAGGAATTCAGGTTTTCGTGTCATTTGACAGTTGTTTATTGGGGCATCGTAAGATTTGGTTTTGGTTGTACCTGCTTTAGCGTCAGTTTTTTATTAAAAGATTCATTCACGGCTATCTATCTAAACTGCCAAATTAAAACCTTGCTGGTTATCAAACGGCTACAGATTATCTAGAAAATATGTTTCTTAAAAACGGGTAGTCTCACAGGCATGACCAAGATGGATGGGGATGCGTTGTGGATTATACATGGCAATAAGTTAAAAATGTGGGTTTCCATCATTTTTGTATGTCCTTCACGCATGGCCTATTCCGAAATGGAAACTTGACACCTCGTGCAGCACACCGCTTCCTTGCGTTTCTAAATACCAGCAGCAGTAGCAGAGCAACGCATGTATGTAATATGTGGAAAGTTTGAGTGGTATATGATATACGATGGTCTGAGCAAAAATAGCAGGAATAATATAATATGGATAATGGGGCAAGACTCGTGCCACTTCTCGTTTACACCAAACAGTTTCCAAGAAAATGATTAAAATGGATCGCTCTCTCCCCACTTGTTTCAGTTCTTTCTTTTTTGTCCCTTTTCAGGCGTTCCTACAAACTCATAAAATAAGAATGACAAAAACAACCACGACCACAACAAACAGCAAGACAGCGGCGAAGTGATAATTCTCCTCTCTATTTTAGACACGTATTTATGCTGACGTTATTTCACGGTATTAGAGATGAGTCAGTCCTCTTTAGTTACTGTGTCAATTTTTTACCGGTTTGTTGCGAACCATGGACTATGAACATATAAGCGCCCCTGCTGTTTATATGCCCATTACTTTCTTATGAATTCCAGTTAATAACTGGCTTTGATGTTTTTAGACGAGCGTATAATTCATATTCCAGGAAAGACCGATATCAGCCATGCTTCCAAAATAGTAGTGAATCATCTATCTGAGCGAGCTACACATGCAAACTAGGCCCGTCCTCTGCCTTAAAATAGTTTTAATGAAGCCTTTCAATAGATTGTCGAACATCAACTTTTGTGTTTGATTCTGGACAATAACTATTGAGCTTTCTGTGTTATAAATAAACTATCAGTTTACGTAGCTGAACAAAAAACTTGTCCAAACTAATATTGTCCTGTCACATATCGTGCTGTTGGTTTCCTGGAAATTTAATCCAGAACCTCGAACACCAAGTTATCAATATGCACAACACTTCATTTTCTTCAAACGTTTACAAAAGATAAAATGTTTAAAAATAAGTCATAACTGGTAAATATTCTATTGGTAGAGTTTATCATACTTCGCTTGTAAAATAAAAAATGGTTGATGTTGATAGGAACGTAGCGTGAAAAATTGAGGAACAATATGTGCATTTGCATAGTGTCTTTATGGAATGCGAGGTAGAAATGTTTTACAGTTTTTTTTGCTCATAATTACACACCTACATACTTCATCATCAGCAGAATTTTTATGTTAGTTTTAGAATTCTGTCATGAAATATGAATGTTTACACGAAATTACCATCTCCCTTTAACGCTGATGCACTATTTACTTGACTGAGTGCATC
>JAHZMV010001919.1:0-11961 GCA_027743765.1 Coecobrya sp. COE2
CTTCTCTGCACCCATTGTATTATATACGCTCAGAATCAAAACATTAATAAATTATTCAAGGATTTCGCTATCTACACTCTTGTTTACTCGATTCGTATGCGGTTACTACTCTGCTACGTAACTTGAGCTGTCCATTTTATTCGTATTTTCTCTACGTGGCATAGTTCTCTTCTGTCAATATTTTCGTAGAGGTAGTAATTAACAGACAGTTCTTTTTCCATTAATATTTTTGTTTTCATCTGGAAATTTTACTTCAAATGTAAATACATATTATGTACGTCTAGGGTAATACAATAGCAATTTTATTTCAAAGGTAAATATTTACTAGAAGTAAAGTTGGGTAATATACAAAGCAACCTACAACGATTAATATTATTGGTATAATTTCAAGAACAAGACAAACAGCACAATAAAAGTCACCAATCCCTTCATTTCAATCATGCATCCTACTCTTATTTCTATATCTGTTAAAACCTCATAAACATGTAATGTGACTTAACCTTGATATCATTCAAACTCATCTCACTCCTCCGTCTTGTTATTACGCAATGATATTATTTTTCAATCGTCATTTCACGACTTGAGATACTGCATAATGCAGGCATTGTCTAGATCGAAAATTAAAAACTATTAATAGCGCAATCACAATACTACATAATATATATGAGATTATATTTAGGTACAATCTTCAAGAAATGCAATTTGATTAGGTCTCCTCAAACTTAATTGAACTGAATATAGTGGCATACACACACCTTCAGAAATCAGCAGCAACTACGCTGGTCTGATTTAAATTAGCACCTGACAGTGAGGACGCGACAGGATAAAGGCAGTTCACAAGAAAAGGACATGCTTAAGGTCGGACTTTTGTTACACAAATTTCGTGTAGGTGTATGTAGCACTGCCACTACTGTGTATCTCTTTCAAGATAAAGAATTAAAATTGACGGATGATTAAACATATGCGGTTAAATTTAATCACACATTTTATGAATCATTTTGTTTTGAAACGCCGAAAGGGGTATAGCCTCTAAAAAACCAATACCACCATTGTGTGAGTCCCCAACAGTAATCGAAGGACATCGGGAGAGATGTGTTTGTTAAGAATCGCATTGATATTAAAAAATACAGTTAGTAATTTGCATATACACAATCAAGCATTATTCCGGAAGGTCATCTATAATCAAGTCCAGATTGATAGAATAAACGAGATCAGCCAACTAGCCATTGTTGCTGACTAATTATAGGGTTAGATAAAATGACAACTTTGGACAGATATATGCGGACACGGACACGTGCGAAAAGTGTGGCTAGTTTTTGCACTCTACTACACACACTTGGGAAGGTAAAATGTCACTACCTTGTGTGTCGACAAGGTGTAAAAACAATTGTAATGGTGATTTGAGCTACAAAATATTTATCGGGATATGGACATATCTTCATTCTCTCGAGTTTTGCACACACACGCATATTTTACGCTTGATTTTTGAGTACACCCATTGGTGGTAGTAGTGATTTGTATCGTGATGATGATTTGGCAAAATCATGTTCCTGAATTATTTGCATAAACCAAAAAAATCGTTGCAATAAGTAGAATCGTTAGTTTAGGAAGTTGTAATTTTGAAAAGAAATGGTGCAGTAGTTACTGAATTTGACCATAATATTATTTCGTTGTCCTCTCATGATTTGATCTGCCCCACAGTAGTTGTGTAGTATGTAGTAGTAGCCAGCGGTCTACAAACTTGTATGTATGATGCACAAAAATTTGTTTAAAAAATATGGTGCGTAAAAAAGGTAGCAAACTCATCAACCTACATTTTTAATAGAGCTACTTACTTGACCATTTCATGACGATTTCTGCTCCTTAAAGAAAGAAAATAATGTATTGCATTATTACATGGGTGTTGTTGTGTGCTTGGATATATTACTTCGTATCAATCAAGAGTGAAGAGAACAAGTTTTCTGCCCAAACAACTTCACACATCAACCAAAATATAACACCACAAAGGGCACGCAAAACGAAAATATGTAACAGTATAGTAAAGTGAGTGAGTAATGTTCCTTCCGGTGACTGCACAAATTCGAATAATATTCGCCAAATATATGCTGCATCAAAATCATCAAATGTTCTCTTTTGTACAAAAAAAATATTCTAAACTGTTTGTGTTGGCATAATATGCAATATATTTATGGACCAGAAATTATATATTTATAAATAAGTGTACTTTACTCGTAATTAACGTATATTTATGCTTCCGCCTTTTTTTCCTTTTAAAATCCAATAATAAGATTCAAAACAGTAACGCGTTATTAAAATACGGTTATCTGTGTCCATAAAATATTTGATGAGCAACGCTGCTAATTTGAATTTTGCTGACTTTTTAATGATACTGTTTACATGCATATTTTCTTTACTAATTAGTGTACTTCCTCGTAAAAATAGCTTCGGGGTAAGTGATAAAATCAATCACTGCAAACATAAGGAATGACGGTTTTATGGTTAGTTGGGAATTTACTACCGTTTCTTTTTCAATTAAAACTATCTTTGCATTATTCATTTTTTAATTTAGATTTCTCGGATGCTTAAAGTTAAACTCGTTGAACTGTCAGGCATCACGTTTTTAGTAGAAGTATGCATGCTTTGCATGACGCAAGAGCCATTAAATAATGCTTCATTATTCCAGTAATAATGACTAGCATATTTGTGGAATTTTTTTGCAAACACGCGACCGCTAAAAATTCCCGTAACTCGTATGGGAAGACTCAAAGACCTACCGACTGACTGTCGACCACACAAAAAGTGTTGCGTGTGCCCGACAAATGTAACATGCCCCCACAATATAGAGACTGACTGAATGAGAGAACCCCTCGTACATTGTAGCCTTTAATTATTCACGATAAGCAAAATTGATTTCTGTATGAACTCATTCGTTTGCTCAGAGTTAATTTCCAAATTAAGGCCTTTTCATAAAAATGACTGGGTCATGTGTTCAAATAAGTGCCTTTGGATCAATGAACCAGAAAACCAAACGGGCTCATTCAAAAAACAACGGAATTCTATTAAACTATATATTGTGTACCTACTTACATGTCCCTCTGTCAACATTGCTTATTAAACGCGTAGGTATGATTATGTTGTTGTATAATATTTACTTTCGTTGTAAAAATTCTAGCACCGGTCAAACGAGATTTTTTTTCTGGGTTCCTTCTCGTTTTTGTTGCATAATCCTTTGTTGTCACAAATCATTCCAATTCAACGCATTCACGCAGGTATGCATTTTTATACACTTGATTGCGTTGTAATGTATGCTCTTCGTTTAAGTAATCCTGTCCTAATCGAATTTCCTAAGAACTTCAACAAACGAAACCTTTATGATGATTATCAAGTTTTTGGATGACGCGGATAGTTAAAGGAGCCACTGCATTGCGTGAGCTTGACACACTGAAAATTATGATTTGTCGTGTCATAATTGAATTAATTTGGGCACTAAATTGGCTAATAGGCGCATTTTTACTGGCATAATATCATACACACGTTATCTAATAATATGCGTATTTACCTAGCTCCACCACAATACAATGAAAATTGAAATTGAAAAATCGTTCAGCCCAACTAACTCGCTAAATTAACAAGAAGAAAAGAAAAAGTGCAATTCGAATCATTGATCCTAGTCTAAAGATTTTTTCTACTTTAGATTAAATGTAGTTATTTTTAAAAGTGCATTTTTTAAAATACATCTCAAAAACCTATGCACTTTTTTTCTTGTGCAGCAGCACTCAAAGCCCTTCACCTTAAAACATATTATCTTTACATTTTAAAAAAATGTATACAAATCCGCACACAACAATGCTCGCTTTTTAATACGTTTTCAGGGCGTATTTCTCATTCCTATTGTTATTCAATCACCATCAAAAAACCCATCGAAAATCTAGTTACGTTCACAATCAGCAATAAAAACCCAATTTCTCACCATCATCAGTGCTCTAACAATTGAAAATTGTGCTAGGTGTGATCTCGTTCTTTTATTTCAAACGATCTTTTTCAAGATTTTGTTAACGCCTGTAAAAATATCGGGATAATGTAGCGTTTGTTTACATAACGTTTGAATTGTACCTTGAAATGACTTAACAATAACTTAACTGTGTACTCGAAAGGGAAAGGAATCACGTCTGATTGAACCCTTTGATATCAGAGTCTCTCTGACACAACCCTATTATTTAATTCTTCTGCGCTACATCAACATTTTTTTAAGATTTCTCGATAGTTTACATTGTTGTTGATGGAACAGTCTACAGCCCTTTTGGAGGCTATCCAATGTACAAAATAAAACGCATAAGAAAAGAAAATCAGATCATCAAACTGCAAAAATATATCACGCACCATTCTCTTCCGTCCCCGCTAATAAAATATGACAATTTAAATAACTTAACAAGTCTAATGCCTTCTGGTTGTAATATATCATTTAGTTAGCGTATCCACACATTCTGTAATATAGAGAAGGGAACACTGTGCAAATTTATGGGCGATATGTCAAGTATACATAAGTTTTTTCTTGGCTGTAAATAATACTCATATTTCAAAATAAATGCATATGCCAGACATTTTACAGAGTTATTTTGAAAAAACACGAGTCTCCTCTTACATATGAAAATTAAATGGAATGCAGTAAGATGCAAATGAGATTATCGTCGGGACAGCGAATATATATAATATTGTCTTTTTTTGAAGGAAACTGTGTACGCTCTGACAATGAGAATGTGTCATCTCATTGTTACACATGCACACTGTTGTTCTTGCGAGAGGAGTCAATAAAATATGCATCCATGCAGCAATAATGTCCCTTAATATGAATTGAAATAACATTCGAGACGGCAATATGCAATGCAATTCAAACATGTTTGAATAATATTTTACAATTTATACTACTACTACGATACACAAGTCTACCCAATTCACATTTCCATTTCAGCCCAACAATTTTTCAATACTACAAGTTTATTCAGAGCTTTTCAGCCCAACACACGCACAAAAGAGAAGAGTATAATATAACGTAACAAGACACATTAAAACTGAAGGAATCAACCAGGAGGAGTCCCTTCAAATTATGCACTGCATCTTTGCAAATCATCATCAAGATAAGTTGCATATTCAACGATGTACAATCACTTCTTCTTGCATACGCACTACATGATTTTTGCCGATTCCTTGAGCGTAAAAACGATAAGCAAATACATTGGCGTGTATAATAATATGAAATTGGTCAGTTAACGTAAAGCTACCCCTTTGAGAAAGTTAGCCCTTTGTTCTCAGAGTAAATGTATGTGAGGAATGTATAGTGTACGCATGCTGTCTGTGTGTACTCAAGAAACGCACACCACCACTACCAATCGTTATTAAAGCAACTGCTGACATTTATAGAGTTTAATAGTAATTGAGTAGTGAGCAAGGCTCCCTCTCCTTCATCATCAGTCAGCATCACAGCATCATCACCAGATCAGTGTATTACTGGAGTAGTGCATATGTAGTCCACTTGAGAAAGGAGTTTCAGTTTCATTTGAGCTATTGGTGGTGACACGAGTTCTTCTAGTTCTGCTTCTACACAGAACTCCATATATTTCCTCTGTAAATGTGAATGCAAAAGCGTTTGTTCTACGGGAATACTCTCAAAGTGCCAAGGAAAAGATCACGTGACGACGCTACCCTTTTAACAAAGGGTCCGGTTTAACGGACGTTATCCATCGTCACCCTTCTTATTTAATTGTGTCGTTCGGAAGTCTCCTTGTCGGGACAACAAAATCCAGGACAAAATGTACAAGGCAGCCCTTGCTCTCCTCTTCGTCGCCCATACAGGTAAGCACACTGATGCTTTGTTTAACTTTATCGTATGCATGCCTAGTTTCCTGTTTGCTTTTATTGTGATAGATAACTAAAGTGTAGGAGACGCCGATTTCATTTCCGTTCGAGTGATACTATAGATTATACTAGAATATCGGCGGTGCTTTGAAAAATCAATTTGTCAGAGAAAAAAATCAAATAAAAATTCAATTATTGAAAAAAAAAGAAACGCTTGTTACCCCTTTCTGCATACCTCAAGTATTGAACAGAGTACATACTTTGGTTTTTAATGGTTTTCTCCCTCGTATGAAAAGTGCAAGTATTTGTTCTTGTATCTCGTTGAATAAACTATCATGTTTAATAAAAACAAATCGATTCAGGAGGCATGAAGAATTTCAAAATGCAACAAAGCAGAAAATGTTGTTGTTGTTTTATCTTTGAACGTGTGTAATCCAATGCCTATTTATATTGTCATCATCATTATTACACGCTATAACCACGCAGTCAGTAAGGCATAGGGAATAGCACCATCATCAAAACTGCTCAGCGAACCAACACCGCTATTTTTATACGCGATTAAATAGATGCGCGTAATTAAAATAAGCTATTATACTTGATAAAAAAATAACCAGTCGTAAGAAGGTACTTAATAATATTATTATTAATAATTTTATTATTATTACTACACTTTCATTTTCATTTGCACGCCTTCGCCATTTTTTTAGCATTATGTTAACTGGACACGATTCAGAATATAAAACAGCTTTTCTAATCGCTTAAGAATATCATGCTTTCCTTGAAATGGATTTTTTTCAACTAAAAAAATGCCTATGCGTTCATGAACTACACAGTTTTACATGTACATACCCTGAGCTTAAGGAAATGTTATCCCATAGGCTATCCATAAATTGTCAAACATTAAATTAAAGTCTCGTGTAAAGCTTTTAAGTTCCGTTTTAATCTGTTATTTTTTATGAAAAAGGGAAAATACATTTTCTCCCAGCACATCATCATGTTCACACGATGTTTAATAACAGGTCGTTATATAAAAAAAATGTTGTTATTGTTTATGTAGTAGTCCCCTCACTTGCGCTTTTCACGACTAATAATTTGTGTACAGAATTACGTTGTCGCTTAAATAAAACCTACCTCAAATCATGCGTGTTAGTTTGTTGGGGTATTTAAAGGTTCTGCTGATGATACAGGTGTATCAGCCTTCAAAAGTTTTACAAAGAAAAGCTAAAGCATGACCGAGAGAAACTTGAGATCAGTTTCATTACCGCAGCAGCGAGTAATCAAGATCATTCAGAAAATGTACTTTAAGTAGCCATGTGTGTATGCTGTGCGCACACACACATTGTTCAGACAGTTTAATCGATTTCTTACCAATAAAATAGGATCTTTACTATTAATAGCTTATCTCAAGTCAGATACAGCAAACAACCCAGAGATTTTTTTTTCATACTTCAAGTGAAAAAGAGAAGAGAGACGCAAATTAAAAACGTGTACGGTACTTGCACGCATTTCGTACATACCTGTTTCTTTTCTGCTGCTGCCGCTGAAACTGAGACGTGAACTGCTCATGAATGAAGAAAAAAACGAAATGATCATTTTTTCTCATTTTGGAATGTTTATTATTATAGTGCAAAATAGAGCTTGTACTTTTTCCTTTCATTTCAGCTTGTGTGCATCCGATTATCTTTGTATCTTGTTTTAGCTGCTGCTACTGCTGACTAGCCAGAGAGTGTATAAGAATCTGATGCAAAAAGAACGTGTGTGTAGCAACCTCCTCAAGTCATTTTTTCAATATACAGTAATTTCGCACAAGTTTGTAAAATATGTAAACTAGGTTTATACTCGTTCGAGCAATGATCATTTTTATTCACATGTGTGGTTTTGAAAACGAACTTGACTCGATTGCAAAATGCACGCTTAATTTTGAAATCAAAATGACTATAAGGCTACACGATTAGAAAGGAAATGTTTGGTGGTACACATATTTGATTTTTTAAAGATTGTTAAACAAATTTTTAACTAAAAATAGGATTGTTTCAGAAAAAAATCTGTCGAGTGACGTAGTTAATAATGCCACAACACTAAAATTATCAGATGAGTGATGATGATGATGTGTACGCTGATCGATTTCAAAGATTAGTGTGAAAACGGATAACTATTTAGTATGCAACAGTGTAAATTTTTAGCACTTTCTTCATCGGTAAAATTATTTATAGCAAGTAACCTTGTTTCATTAAAATAAACACATACTTCATTTTTTGACGGACTCGGTCTGAATACAGAAAAGGCACATGATGTTCTATAGGTCCTTACTGTATACTATTCTAATTTTTTTCCTAGACACTTTATCAGCGTGAAGAAATCGTAAATTTAGCAAAATATTTCACCAAAAAGATATCGTAATTGAAAGATTTCAAATATGATTATTAAGAGGATGGTGATGACAGGCGAAAATAAAATTTGTACATGTGTGAAGTGCAAGAAGGAAACTGGGTCGATTACTAAATTACCGTATCGGTTATCCTAGGAAAAAAATAAACACAAAATTTGTTTGTGTGTGATTTATGAAATTTGTACATACGAAAAAAACGAGCCGTTTCTTGGTTCCTAATGATAAGCGTGTATTTTTACACTCGAATTATTTCTCAAAAATTAAAGTGGGTTCTGCATGTCACTTCTCTATACTTTTTAGCAGTTTTTTATTAGTGATGATCTGTTGTGTAGCCATACAACTGCGACCGCCGCATCAAAGATTCAAGTGCAAATGCAACAACGTAAGGGCACATATTGTTTATAAATAACATACCGGCTAACTTGATGAGAAATTAAACGCTTCAATTGGGTTAAGCTTCACGCAACATTTGCGCTTTTGTTCTTGAACAATTACTTGAGTTTATGTGTGTATAGGCTTTTTCACGTACGCGTTTTATGCATATTCCAAGAGAAGTCAACGAGCCCCCTGAGAATGAGATCTTCTCAAGGGTAAATTACTCCTTTAAAAACTCTCCTTTCTTTCAATACACGCATGTGCTTTGTTTACCAAACCCTATCAACATAAATAATTACACGAATTTATTTTTTTGTAATACTGCGCTTTTTTTCTCACAGAAACGAACATTGTGTAAAATTTAACAGCTATTAAAAATACACGCTCCTTTAGTTTTTCTGTTGCGTTTCATTGAAGTGTGCTTTTTTATATTAGCCCATAGCGTATTTTTAGTAGATATCTATCTTCAGTTTCTAAATTTATAACAAGCATGCTCATCATCGCGCCATCACCAAATCATGATGAAAAAATATACCCAAATCTTTTAATCGAAAATATTTTTTCTGCTTACTAAATTGTATGGCAAGGAAGATCCTTGCCTTGTGATGTTTAAATTCCCTATCAATGTCGTTTGCTCCTTTTGTTTGTGGCTGACCCTCACAGAAATAAAAATCGCTTGAGCAGACAAACGTTTCAATTAACTTTCCCTGAAATCGTGTTTACCAAGAAAAACCTCAAGGACAATTACAGCGCATGCTCTGCTGATGCACAAACCTGATAAAATATTTTGATTGTAGAACAGACGAGCTTTTATGTAACTTAAATTTTGAAAATAGAGTGTATAACAACATGTTTTCAAGTTTGTAGGAGGAAGGCTGTCAAAAACCGAAAAAATCCGGTAATCATGAAAAACATGTCCATGGTCAGGTTACAAGAGTTTAAAGTGCTCTTGTTCCAAAAATAGCTTTGTGGTTTGTTTTGGTGGAATGTCAAGCATAATATGAAATCATTATCACCCTGTGAAGGTTCTAGCAACTTCAAGGATTAAAGTTGAATGAAAGGAGAAGTGATGGTGGTGGTGAGTCGTGAGTCGACAGCCCTTTTTCAGCAGAGCTCCGACGTCTCCGCCTACTACAAACCATACAATTTTTACAAAAAGGGGTGAATACAGAATTTCAATTCTTGACCAACACTTAATCATCATCGCAAATGAATCACATCATTTTGTTCATTAGGAAGCTACCGCATACACAAGTAAACAGGTCGAGCACTTTTGATGCGTAAAAGTGAATGGGTAGTACACACTGAAATGCACGTCTAGCGTAAGCCGGTGTTGTGAAGCATATCGCTGTTCACCAAAAACAAACAAGATGAGAGCATTATTAATAGACGCCTGTTTAATGCCGATATTGGTAAAGCTGCTAGTGTATAAACAACTCGACTAAACCCTAAACTTTTACTTTCACTTGGAATTTGTGTTTGCATCTCACACACAGATTACAAGTTTACGATAAGCTCTGTCGTAGCGATACTAATGAAGAAATGATGAATGGGCTGTTGTTGTGGAGGATTCTTATCCGATTTCAAGATCTACATGGATGAATACGCTCTTGTGAATAGAATCATCATGATATGTAATGAATGGATGAAATGGGCTGATTTTTTTTATTGGTGTTCGTGTAGTACGGCCCCTGCCACACTTTTAAATAGACGGTAATAACAGTTTGTTTAGATTTTCCTTCAAAGTTTATGTGTTTAATAAAACACGCAATTCATTTATCTGATTTTTTTATTGCGTCTTCTTCGATTCTAATTAAAAGGGCGACTGACTCATATGTGTGTGTATTCAAATTGTTCGTTATATAGTCTGTTATGCAGTTACGATACCGCAAAAATACTTGTCGTGTACACCTCAAGAGAAACACAAGTAGGCTAAATATTTCAAATAGTCCTGTTTAAAGAACCACAGGGAACATGGAAGTGGTGAACTGTTACTATACATAATATTATTATGTCGCGGTCGTTTAAAAAACAAGTTATGATGATGACGTTGCATCGGCATGTCATGACATTATCCGCAACTCTCTGTAAATTAGGCAATGACTATTCACTAGTTCATGAGTATTTTTTCTCTGTTATCAATATTCTAAATCGATATGAATATTATGAGCAATATTTTTTAGTTATCTTTAAAAACGCAAATTTCTGGCTATGTAGGGAAATGAGATTATGTNAAAAAACAAGTTATGATGATGACGTTGCATCGGCATGTCATGACATTATCCGCAACTCTCTGTAAATTAGGCAATGACTATTCACTAGTTCATGAGTATTTTTTCTCTGTTATCAATATTCTAAATCGATATGAATATTATGAGCAATATTTTTTAGTTATCTTTAAAAACGCAAATTTCTGGCTATGTAGGGAAATGAGATTATGTCATACATTACCAACCGGCCAGCCACAAATGTATCAAATTATGTTGAGTTCAAAATTGTTCTTGAAACGTAATAGCAAGCGAGTTACGTTTTCACAGTTTAGCATCTTCAGTCAAAGTAGCGTGTCTGCTGCATTGTGTACAACAACGCGTGCAAAATGTCTATATGAATGTGTTATTACGTGCACACGAATGGCTAAAAAAACTCTTTGTCATCACAAGAATGAGCGTTGTTGTTCGTTTGAATAGATCCATGTTTGCGTAGTGAAGCTGTAGTAGTTATTTAAACTGTTAGTAATTACCACGTACGTCGTGTGTGTATGTTGTGGTATATTTCGATATTTCTCTGTGAAGCTCGCCAAAACAAGTACAAAATGGCGAAAAGTGCAATAAACAATATACGCTGACTTGTGGGGTGGCCGGGATGCAAGCTAGTAGTTGGTGGTTGTATAATTGGTGATTACGATAATAGTTGGTGGTTGGTTGCATTTTAATCGCTTTATTTACTGTGTCTACTGTCGGGGACTGTTAATTAACCGTAAGGTTTTAAAGGACCTCTTCACGATTCACTGATGTGCGCAGCGTCGCATTGTCTCACTATTGGCAAAAACGCATAATATGCCGGTGAATGTTAATGAATGAGAATGAGTGAGGATTGAGACACCTTCAAAATAGTTGTTATATTTAGGCATTTGCTTGTGTTTACCAGACTTTTGCATAACATTTTGAATATATTTTGCACAAAAAAATAGGTACAAAATTATTCCAAAATGCACTGAAAAAAAACTGCATACGAATTGCGTAACTCATCTGATGAACAAACATGTCTAAATTTAAACCTGATGATATGCATCATTACGGAAATTGAAATTACTCTGCATTTAAATTATATTGACAGCTACACCC